>BQNB010142101.1:0-17179 GCA_026074375.1 Tanacetum coccineum | reverse complement strand
AAAAGGTACATTGTGAATTTATTGATGTCGTCAATGACTTGAAAACACAGGGTGTTATAAACTAAGGGTTCGTGAAGGAGACATTCCAAAGAACGCATTCAGAACTCGATATGGACATTATGAATTTCAAGTTATGCCGTTTGGTTTGACTAACGCGCCTGCTGTATTTATAGATCTCATGAATCGGGTGTGTAAACCATATTTGGATAAATTCGTGATTGTCTTTATTGACGATATTCTGATATACTCGAAGAAAAAACAAGAGCATGAAGAACATCTCAAGTTAATCTTGGAGTTGCTTAAGAAGGAGCAGTTGTATGCCAAATTCTCTAAATGCGAATTTTGAATTCCTAAAGTACAGTTCCTTAGTCACATGATTGACAGTCAGGATATTCACGTGGATCCCGCCAAGATTGAATCCATTAAAGATTAGGCATCTCCTAAGACTGCAACGAAGATTCGTCAATTTTTAGGCCTTGCCGGTTATTACTAAATATTCATTGAAGGATTCTCAAAGATCGCCAAGCCAATGACCAAGCTTACTCAAAAGAAGGTCAAGTTTGATTAGAGTGACAAAGCAGAAACAACTTTTCAATTATTAAAGCAAAAGTTGTGTAGTGCACCAATTCTAGCCTTACCCAAAGGAAGTGAAGACTTTATCGCTTACTGCGATGCTTCGATCAAAGGGTTGGGCGCTGTGCTAATGCAAAGAGAAAAGGTGATTACTTATGCATCACGACAACTAAAAATTCATAAGAAAATTTACACCACTCACGATTTGGAGTTAGACGCAGTAGTGTTCGCTCTAAAGATCTGGAGGCACTATTTATACGGAACAAAGTGTATCGAGTTCACCGATCACAAAAGTTTACAACACATCCTTGATCAGAAGGAATTGAACATGAGACAACACCGATGGTTGGAACTTCTTAGTGATTACGATTGTGAAATTCGTTATCACCCAGGGAAAGCAAACGTAATGGCTGACACATTGAGTAGGAAGGAACGAAATAAGCCACTATGGGTTCGAGCCTTAGTTATGACTATTGGTTTGGATCTTCCCAAGCGGATTTTGGAGGCTCAGACTGAGGCAAGAAAACCAGAAAACCTCAAGTTTGAAGATGTGGGAGGTATGCTGATTGAAAATTCGAAGGACCCAGAAAAATCCAGGAAGGAGAAATTGGAACCGCGTGCGAACGAAACACTGTGTTTTAATAACAAGAGTTGGTTGCCATGCTATGGTGACCTAAAGACTCTAATTATGCATGAGTCTCACAAGTCAAAATATTCTGTTCATCCGAGTTCCGATAAAATGTACCAAGATATGAAGCAATTATACTGGTGGCCTAACATGAAAGCCGACATTGCCACATACGTTAGCAAGTGTTTGACGTGTTTAAAATTCAAAGCTGAACACTAAAAACCATCTGGCTTATTGGTATAACAAGAGATTCCTCAATGGAAGTGGGACAATATCACCATGGATTTTGTCACCAAGCTCCCAAAGATGCAAGGGGGAAACGATACCATATGGGTAATTGTAGACCGATTCACCAAGTCTGCACAATTTTTACCGATGAGGAAAACTAACCTTATGAACAAACTAGCGATACTGTACTTGAAAGAAGTAGTCACGAGACATGTAATACCAGTCTCAATCATTTGTGACCGTGACCCTAGGTTTGCGTCAAATTTTTGGAGGACATTTCAGAAGGCTATGGGTACTCAACTGGATATGAGTACGGCATACCATCCAGAGACTGATGGGGAAAGCAAAAGAACCATTCAGACATTAGAAGATATGTTACGCGCTTGTGTAATAGACTTTGGGAATGGTTGGGAAAGATACTTACCGCTGATCGAATTTTCGTACAACAATAGTTATCATGCTAGTATTAAAGCTGCCACATTCGAGGCACTTTATGGTCAGAAGTGTCGATCACCTGTTTGTTGGGCCGAGGTCGGAGACGCTCAGCTCACCGGTCCAGAACTCATTCATGATACAACCAAGAAGATTATCCAAATCAAGCAAAGAATTCAAGCCGCTCGTGATCGCCAGAAGAGTTACGCCGATGTGAGGCGTAAGCCTTTAAAATTTCAAGTTGGTGACCGGGTTATGTTAAAGGTATCACCTTGGAAAGTGGTCGTACGATGGAACTCCAAGAGAGGTCCTGAGTTCACATGAGAACGTGAAGACCAATTCCAAAAGAAGTATCCACACCTTTTTACTAAACCCATACCTTCATCAAGTGTTGCAACTTGAACCTTGAGGACAAGGCTCTTCTAACAGGTGAAGACTATAACATTTCTCATTTTTAGGTCATTTCCTGACTCAATTATTATCCTTATTTATTTTAGAGTTTTACGCATTCGCTTTTAATTATTATCTTATAGTTAAATCGCGTAAACTAAAAATCAACATTCAACGTAAACGGGCACCAAACAAATAAAGGTTTACGTCAAGAAAGTGTTATAAAATTTTTAGAGCATAATTTGTAATTTGTAACTTTTCCTATTTTATTTTTATTGGTTACGTAAAACGATTACGTTTCGCAATAAAATTACATTTAGGCATACCCGGAAGCACCAATACCCATCTACACTTAAACAAATACCCACTTTTATACCCAATACACAAAAATTAATTTATTTATAAACCAAATAAGTCTCATGGCCAGTTAGGAGACTTATACATAAGAAATAAATCCTAAAGACCCACTAACTTTTACCTTTACATGTTATAAACCTTACACACTAGTACCTTATCCCATGTATCCATAAATTGGCACATCACATGTACCCTAGATACCAATTTCAGCCGTGTATGGGTCTTGGGAGGAGGAGAGCTCTTTGCATTTGTACTTTAAACCACTACATCCCATGGTATAGCTTAAGGTTATATTAGGAATTTCCCATTTTCTATAAATAACAAGTCTTATGATAACTAGTTCACACTCTCTCACATTTGCAAGAAAAATACTCATACTTCCTTTGTTCTAAGCCAAAACCCACGACTCACATTATAGAATTAGGGTCTCACATAAATTTTCATTCCAAGCATATTCCAAGTGTTCAAGCATTCATCCTAAGCATACCTAAGGTGTTTGGGTTTGATTTGGAAGCTTGGATTGTGATTAATCAAGAGTTATAACAAGAAGATATTTAGGGTTTTCCAAATTAGGGTTTTGAATTTAGAAGCCTTACTAGGGTCTTTATCTTGTGTTCATCATTCTCCTTATCTCCTATAAGGTCTATTTAAAGTATTTCATTTCCATTTATTCATTATCATATGTGTACATGCTTGTTATATATGTTAAACACCACATAGATGTATTTTTATGATTTTTGTGATACTACAAGACCTATATAAAATCGAACTCTATATATATGGTGATGAAATAACACTTAAAATGGAAGTACACATTATATATAAGTGTTAAATAATTTATAAGATTAGGTTTGTAAATTATTTTGTATTGAAAGTTAATTACATGTTTATGTATAAAAGATCATGAAGACATGGTTTTCACTTAGACAATTGTTATGGACCTTTAGAGGACTTACTATATGTAAGACATATGATAGAAAACTTGGTAAAAGATTTGTACAAAAGCTCCTAATAAATCGAAGTATAAAACTTGTTTTATAAAACATAATCATACAAACTGTTTTTATACATTCTGTTTGATTTCGTCAAATAATGTATATATTTTATATTTTATTAAATTAGTACTCATTACACTGATCGTGAGCATATAAGGAACTTGAAAAACCAAGCAATAACGAAGGAGATATGACATTTTTAAGTTTACAATAATAAAATGTATACAGGTATTTTTTTTAAAAGTTATTTTATAAAAACTTTCATTGTTTCAGATCTGATAAATTAAGAGGAATATTTTATAAAGATAGTACTTTTCATGAGGAATCCAAACATGTAAGAAACTTGAAAAACGGATTTAAAATGAAGGTGATACGTTATTTACAAGTTTAAGTTAAAAAGTATTTTTATAAAAGTAAATTTATAAAAATATGTTACTATTCACGACAGTAAACTGTTGGGAAGTAATTTCCTAAATAGAGCTTTTAATTACGAAGGCGTGGACATAGGAATCACTAAAAACCGAATTAAAACGAACGAGATACAATTAAAATACGATTTCAATAATTAAAGTTATAAAAAGTATTTTTATAAACTATTACCTACTGTTACTGTTCATAACAGTATTTAATCATATAATAATTATAATATTTTGATAGATCTTCTTAATACGAAACCATGGACATAAGAAACGCGTAAAACGGAGTTAAAACGATAAAGATGCGAGGTTTATAAAACCTTTTGCACTATTTTTACTTTTATACATTATTTTATAAAAACAATTAAATTAATTATATAATATTAATAATTATCAATAAAAATATTAAATCATATATTTTTAACAAATAATACATTAGTAAACAAAAATGATATTTTTCTTTACGGATACAATTACATGTACCTTTATTTAACAAAGTACGATTTAATTAATATTTTAACTTTTTAAAGTTTAACAAAAACTATTAGGTGGTGGTGTAAATATATAATATGTGATATTTTATTTCTATAAAATACTTTATGCTCATATGACCTACAATTAATTAGGTTGCATTCGGATTGCCGTGACGATTTATATATTTGATTTAGATAATCAAATCATTCACTTACGGTGAGTTCATAGCCCCAATTTTATACTGTTGCATTGATTTACAACTTTGGGGTGAGAAACATGCATTGTTTTATGATTGGACACAAGTACGCTTTTATACAAATTACGAGTTTGCCTAAGTAGCTATAACCCACTATTCCCATGAATCATGAACTGTTAATTACTATATTGTAATCGCGAATGTTATGAATAGATCTATTTGGGATTAACATCCCCATTCGGGTGAGTAGCGCTCACTAGTTTCGAATGTACTGAAACAACGAATGTATACCATGTCAGAACAATTTGGATGTTGCGGGTTGAACATCTACACGGGCACATTATTTGCATTAATTTGCATACATATATGTTGTAGCTTCAGTGTCATGAGCTTAGTGCATTTCGAAATTTCTTTTGAGATATTGTATGTGTTACATGTCTTACATTTGGAAATCTTGCGGTTCTACTTTATACATTTATTAAACCTGTGAATTCACCAACGTTATGTTGACGTTTTAAAACATGTTTTTCTCAGGTCAATAAGGTACAAGAACAAGGATACATTGGGGGTCAACATTTTGGGATTCATTTTGCATAGAGATTTAAATGCATTACATGTTGGAGTATTTGTTATGTATCAAAATCTTTACATTTTCATGGGTGAACAATCTAAGCTTCGGGCTTATGTAACAAACAAGTTTATTTAATCTAATGTATCATTTTCAAACAACTCATATAGAGGTCGTTCTCATATCTTGTGATGCTGATCTATGAAGTAACACTCCATGACCCTTATTCTGCTGCGACCCATTTTGGGGGTGTTACACCAGTTCCTTCACTTGTAACCGAAGGTATGATCTTTGCAGCACAAGAACCACTTGGATGAGTCTTGTAAAAGTCCCTCATACTCTTCCTTAGAACTTCTTCATACTAAGCTTCTTCAGTTAATGCCACATCAGATAGCAGCTCAATTCCTTTACCTCGAGTAACATCCACCTTTTCTTTGTTCATAGATAGTGGCATCTCAGGAGTTTCTCGAATAACAACACCTCTTGCTGGAGTCTTAGTAGACTTCTTTGCATGTCTGTTTACTATCTTTGACTTTCCCGTAGGTTCTTCAGTTGAAACTAGGACAATAGTGAGCTTAGGAGGCTGACTTCTTGAATTTTCACGCCTTTTTAGGAGGTGTAGCTCCTGAAGCAAAACCAAGGTAAGTCTTGTATGCTTTGGTTTCCTTCATCTCATGACTGGTTAAAGAATTAGGAAGTATAGCACCATAGATTTGAGTTTCTTCTTTTGTAGAGACAAATCTTAAAGTATTAATCAAATAGTCATCCTTGGAGGTGTGCATCCTGATCTTGTTTCTTCAGGAGAGTGTCTGGTCTTGAGTAAGGAACGAGTGAATGATAACTTTAGTAAATCTAGGGTAGTACATCTTCTCTTGCTTTTTGTAGGCTTTGTTGTCAATCTAGTAAATGAAGTATTCCCAAAGTAGTTCAACATAGTTCACATTCTTCTGATGGTACATACCCCAAAGGATTTGTGCTCTAGAAAGACGAAGCTTGTCAAGAACAGTTATCTTTCCAGATAAACTTTTGTTAATGAGAGCAGTAAAAGTTCTCCAGGGTTGATGCATTTGATCAACAACAACATCATTGAGTGAATTGATTTCCTCAGTGTGACCAAGATCTCTTAAGAAAGACACAATTTCTTCATCAGTGGGAAGTGCATCAAAGTCTTGACCCTGTACTCTAGGGCAAATCTTGAAGATATCTCTAAAGACTTCCAGATTGAGTTTGAATCTTTTCCTTTTGTCTATCTTGAATCTGTAAAAAGTGTCATGCTTGTAAATAGAATCCCAGAACTGATACATATAGACTTCTGGAACATCTGCAGTGATGAGAAATGCAGAGTAGCATGGAGTGAGAGCCAGAGCATCCAAAAGAACTTAAAGTGTGGGCTTTCTTTGGATCTTTCCAGGATTGAGTTTTCCATTGCATTTTCTAATGTCAAGTCTTTTCTCTTTTGGAACAAGTTCCAGATCAAGTTTGGTTTGTTGAGCAGTAATGGAAGACATGATTCTGTTAAGATTTGTCACATAGTTCATATACAAGCAAATATATATCACTGAAAGACAATGTAAGACTGATTTACACAAGGAGTTATGCACACACAGATACTAGGAACAACATTAACACACATGAGACAAGGAGAAACACATAATCAAATGACACACTAACTATAGGCAATTCATAGAAATCACTAAGTTAAGGTTTAATTATACTTATATTAGGTTATGAGATTAGATTACCAAGATAACAAGATTAGTTCTTCTAGAAAAAATCCTGTATAAATCGCCTAGTATATGCGTATAACTCGCCTGTGTTAATCCTATGTGTATAATTCGCCTATACATATGTGTATAGTTCGCCTGTTGTTAAGCCAAGTGTATAATTCGCCTGAGTAAATGTGTATAATTCGCGTGTGTGAATTCACGTGTATAACTCGCCTATGTAAAAATGTATAACTCGCCTGTGTACATGCAAGTGTATAACTCGCCTATGTGAAAATGTATAGTTCGCTTGTGTTATTTCATATGTATAGCTCGCCTATGATACAGCGTATAGTTCGCCTGTTCAAATTATGCATCAACATATTTCACCTTATCAAGCTACACTATCCATCTTAACTTGATCTCTTAGCATCTAGAAAACATTCTAACATCTTTAACTCATGAATTAACCACTTAAGTCTTGACTTATGACTTTTTTGACCCATAAGCACACGAAAAACCCAAGATATTCAAATCATCACATACAAGCATGTTTAAGAACATTCAAATGCATACAAACAATCATTATAGCAATTCTAAACCCAAACCCATGAACTTTTACAAGTTCTTGCCCATTTTTCAACTAGTTCGACATCAAGAATCACTCACAACATGTGAATGCTTTATCCCTATTAAAAACTGATATAGGTACAACATCTAGACCCCTATAGGACCAAAACCCCTCAATCAATCTAACTATTCATTCACTTTTTAAGGTGTCACAAGTTAGGTCGATTTTAAGGGATTTTCGAGTAAATTCCCACAATTAGGTCTGATATATAGAAGTTATAACATTAGGACAAGTTTACCTTAAGATTAAAACAAAGATAGAATGAATTCTTGAAGGTTTGAAAATCAACAATGGAGGTTCAAGGTTGTAGAGTGTGTTCGTGTGTGTGTGTAGCAAACAAGGAGAGGTGTTTATGTTTAAATCTTTTAAGGTTTTGGCATAAATGCCCCCTAAGGTTTACTAGATCTTCAAACTTCTTAATAAACTTAACCTAAGGTTTAATTAAGTTTCCCAAATGGCAAAACTAGCCCCTAAAGTTTAGTTATCAAGAATAAGACATACATTTTACAGTACTACCCTTAAAGAATTAAACACATAGCAAATAAAGCACGATTGAGTTAAAATTAATTAACTCCCCTTTAATTGTTCACCCTTTATTGTTTAAAATATTTTTCCGATTATCACATGATTAATTATGAAGAAGATATTGGACATTTTCTCCCTCTCAAACAATGACCCATTTTCTATTTAAAGAGCTGTAGTCGTTGTTTGAGTGGTCAAATGTCTTTGAAAAGATATTTTTCATGAATTCATGAAGATGATTATATTATTTTTGAAAATCAAAACCTAATAAATAAGATTTTTCTTAATTAGACACATAAGCGCACTGACACGTACACTTATGGAATATAGGAAGCACGGGTTATGATGCAAAGTAATCACAAGCCTTTGCATGGTCATAAAGTAGACCATGCACGAGAATAAATTCCCGTTTTGAGGACAGGTTTTCTTTTTGAAATACTTGCCTTTAAGATGATGACCGGGTCGCTATCTGAAATAATAGCAAGCCATTTTTGGCATGTTTTGAAAGCTTTTGAACTTCTGCTCGAACTTCATTTACAGCCTTGTATCATTATCAAATGACATTTCTAAGATTGTAAATGTTATCGATTTTCAAAAGACATGCCAAAGATACATATTTTTATATTTTTCTGATTTTTTCATTTTTTTAATTTTGTTTATGAAAAATTTATATGAAAGAAACATATTTTTGTGTTTTATATGAGTTACCACCATCACTCATCTGTTTCCTTTGTCAAACGTTTCAACGTTTCTGGAGACATGCTTCTCATACCGAGCTTTTTGATCAAGAAGTTAAATCTATCTCGTGGCAAGGGTTAAGTGAATATGTCAGCCAGTTGGTATTCAGTCCGGACAAAGTATAGCTCTACGATTCCATTCTCCACTTGCTCCTTTATGAAATGGTAGTAAACATCGATGTGCTTTGCTCGTGAGTGTTGAACATTGTTGCAGCATAAAGCAATCACACTCTTGTTGTCGCAGTACAGAGGAATCTTATTGAATTAAAAACCATAATCTGTTAGCTGTGAACGCATCCATAGGATTTGAGCACAACACCCAGATAAGGAAATATATTCAGCCTTTGTACTCGATATGGCAGTGCACTTTTGCTTCTTTGAAGACCAGCTAACAAGTTTGTCACCTAAGAACTGAGCGCTACCCGATGTACTACATCTAGTGTCCTGACACCCTGCGTGGTCTGCATCTGCATATGCTGTTAAAGACATACCGGTATCCTTCGAGTATTAGAGACCCATGTTAATGGTTCCTTTAAGGTATCGAAAGATCCGTTTTACCGCTTGTAAGTGCTTTTCGGTAGGCTTTGCCTGATATCGAGCACACAAGAAGACTGCATGGATAAGGTCAGGTCTACTGGATGTAAGATACATAAGGGATCCAATCATGCCATGGTAAAGTGTTGCATCAACTTGTTTCTCCTGTAGATCTTCATTTATTTTACTTTTTTCTACCAAGGGTGTGTCGACCGAATCAGTACTTAGCATACCATATTTTTTAACAATTTCAGAAGTATATTTAGATTGGTTTATAAAGATGCCTCTGGGACTTTGAGAAATTTGTAATCCTAAAAAGAATGACATCTGCCCCATCATTGACATCTTGAACTTAGTGGTCATCTGATTAGCAAACTCATTACACATGGCAGTATTAGTAGAAGCAAATATAATATCGTCAACTTAAATTTATACCAGTAATAAGTCGTTCCCAGCTTGCCGTGTAAAGAGTGTTGGATCAACTACACCTTTGAAGAAATGTTGTGAAATTAGGAAGCTTGACAGCATGTCGTACCATGCATGTGGTGCTTGTTTGAGACCGTAGAGAGCCTTTTTAAGTTTGTACACATGCGATGGGTTGTCCTGATCAACAAATCCTTCTGGTTGAGAAACGTAGACCTCTTCTTTGAGCTCGCCACTTAAGAAAGCCGTTTTGACATCCATTTGGTAGATCGTCATATTCTTATGAGCGGCATTTTCTACGAAGATACAGATGGCCTCTATTTTAGCAACCGGTGCAAATGATTCCTCAAAATCGACTCCCTCTTCTTGCCTGAATCCTTGAGCAACTAGTCTAGCCTTATTCTTTACTACCCTGCCAAATTCATCCGTCTTAACCTTATAAATCCATTTAAGTTTGATCAATAATACTTTATCTGGACACGGCACCAATTCCCAAACTTCTAGTCTTTGAAACTCATAAATTTCTTCTTGTATTGCATCGATCCATGACGGTTCGGTCATTGCTTGTTTGAAGTTCTTAGGTTCTAACGAAGTTAGGAAGGCATCAAAATAACACCACATGACGTCAGTTTGGAGTTGCTTTCTCGTAAAGACAAAGCGAGAATGATTACCGATTACGTTTGCTATAAGATAATCCTTAGTCCATCTACCTTGTGTTCAAATAAAGTGTGGATTTGTTTCACATTCGATGATGATCCTTGAGAAGTTGATTCTTTATGAAGAGATTCATAGAGTGGATCATCACAAAAAATTGGTGTTTTTAGGGATTCTTCAAAACCTTAAGAAATGGTTGTAGAATGTTCTTATTCTTGTGTTGATGGAATACTTGTTGTTAGAGCATCCTGGTCAATAGAAGTCGACACAGGAGAATTAGCTAAATCCACAGCTCTTGGTGCAGCATCGTCTTGAACTGGAATAACAACATTTAATGAAGTATTGAAGTATTCATCGAACATAGGTTGAAACAAGTGATCCCAATCATCTATGTTTGGTGGAATACAAGGTTGTTGAGAAACAGGGTTTGGAACAAGTCATGAACTGGATGTTGCAGGAGTCATAGAATGAAGCCTGGGTCCTGAAATGAATTGTTCAGAAGCCATAGCTGTCAGCTCATCAAATGTCACATGAATTGTTTCTATAATTTTCCAAGTTCTTTTGTTGTAGATTCTGAACGCCTTCTTTGAGGGCGCCTAACCAACAAAAATACCAATGTCAGCTATTGCATCTAATTTACCCAAGTCGTCAATATTATTGGTAGGATAACATAGTGCACCAAAGACATGAAGGAATGATAAATCCAGTTTCTTATCCTGCATAAGCTCATATGGAGTTTTGTTGTATCGACGGCGGATTAAAGAACGATTTTGGGTGTAACAGGCTGTATTGATTGCTTCGGCCCATAAAAATAATGGAGCTTTAGAAAATATTAACATTGTACAAGCAGCTTCTACAAGAGTTTGGTTTTGCCTTTCGATAACGCCGTTCTGCTGAGGAGTGCGGGCAACAGATGTTTGATGCAAGATGCCAACATTTTCATAAAATTCACGAAGTGTTTGATTGACAAATTCGGTTCCATTATCTGTTCGAACATTACGGATGGTGGCATTTAAACAAACTTGAATATTTTTGATGCATTTGATGATGGCCTCTGGAGCTTCATCTTTTGTCCTCAATAATCTGACCCAAGTAAATCTTGAGTAATCGTCGACAATCACTAAGATATACATTTTCCCGTTAATACTTGTCACACGCATCGGGGCACACAAATCCATATGCAAAAGATATAGCTTCTCCTGGTTAGTGTCTTTAGCTTTGGGTTGATGAGAGGATTTATTGCTTTTTCCTAATGCACATGCTGAACACAGATGATCTTTTTGAAGTTTAAGCCTTGGAATGCCTCGTGCAAGACCATCATTAGCTAGCTTGTTAATAGTACCGAAGTTGAGATGTGATAACCGATGGTGCCATAACCAGCTCTTAGTCTTTGACACTTTTGATAGAAGATAGATCAGAGATGTTTTAAGCATGTCATCAAGAGAAATTGTGTACAAATTTGTGTCTCGGGATCCGGAAAGTAGATCAACACCTTCTAAATTACGAATAAAGCAAGTGTTTTTCTGAAATGCAACTTCAAGATCCGTGTCACAAAATTGTCCAACCTAAAACAAGTTATGTCCAAGCCCCTCGACGTAGTATACCTTTGAAATGGTAACATTTCCTAGCTGATAGTCACCATACCCCATAATCCTTGCAATATGGCCATTCTCGAATCTAACTATACCTAGAAATTTACTAGCAAAGATTATGAGCTGAGAGCGGTTTCCTGTCATGTGTTTTGAGCATCTAGAGTCTAGATACCAGAGAACAATCTGGACAATCTGTCATGACAAGAGAAGAAGAAGATGGAATATCTATAGCATTAGATCCCTAAGTATGATTGGGTTTCGAGTGGTTAGCATTCTTAGATTCTACAATCTTAGCTATTTTACTCGAACCTATATTTTTAACATTTTTGGGTTTCCTGCTATAGACTTTAAGCTCTGGTTTTTGGGTTTCAACTAAGTCGGAAGTGGTTTTCTTAGGAGGCACTACGTTAGCTGAAGTGATCCTAGTTAAAGGGCACGAATTACCACTATAGTAAAAGTTCTGCCTGTTGGTTTCCACTTAAGTCCTACTTCAGTGAATACATGACCCGTAGGTTTCCAAATATTTTGTTTTTTATGTTTCTTAGCAGATTTAGAACGGCTATTCGCATTTTCCACAAAATCAAGAATACACATATCATGAACACCATCAAACATAGATTTCTTACAGGTAGCACAAATAGGTTCAGAATTCACATTTAACAGTGAATGCTTAACATTAATATCATGAATAGGTTCAACAACATGATTCTTTTTATTAACTTTCCTAGGTTGGGCTTCTACTTTATTCTTCATGTTCATACTTGTTGTTTGCGAGATCCTATCATTCTTTTTATTGCCTGTAGGCTTTGATCTATAATTACTTGTAAAACACTTTAATCCTGTAGGAAACAACACAGGTGTGTTAGAATCTGATGTTGTAGATGACTCTACCTGTTTAATGTTGCTTAAGGATGTGAGAGGTTCAACAAACCAAGCTTTCTTGACATTATTTTTGGGTGTGACAACAACCTTTTTCACACTTGATTTAATCGCATTAGGGCACGTATCTTAAACATATACAAGTAACTCCTAAATTCGTTGGGCATGCTTACAGGCAAAGTCTAACTCTTTATCTAAAGGTTGTTTTGCTTTAGCTTGTTCGACTATTCCCTAAAGAATTTCATCTTGTTCTTGAGTGTACTTAAGGTAATTTATGTGAGCTTCCCTATTTTGCAATAACCTAGGAGCCAAAGGTTCTAAATCTAGCTTGAACATGCCTGGAACAATAGTGTTGGCAGATGGTATTTGTGCACCAATATCAACAATTTCTTTTCCTTTTAATTTTTGTAAATCATTTTTCAATGATGTGATCACAAAAACCTTATCTTAAATTTGAGCTTTTAAATCCTCATTTTCAACAGATTTTAAATTCAGTTTATCAATTACAGAGTCACTCTATTCTTTAGTATGAACACGTGTCTTTTTAATTGAGTCAAACTACTCTTTAAAAACCTGTTTCACATGATTAATTTCATTACAAAGACGCTCATTTTTTGAAATTAGTTTTGCCACACTATTCTCTAGTTCTACATTTTTGTTCTTTATTTCACAATAATCATACTTGACATTTTCTTCCTTGGACTTTTTTCTCATTGATTTTATAATATCCTTCAACTTACAAATGGTAGTATCTTTGTCTTGAAGCTGAGCTTTCAAATTATTATTTTCAAAAAATTCTAGAATTTTAAGAGCATTTTGATTATCACAAGATTCATCTTTTTGAAAAGTTGCTTGATTAAGTTGTATTGATGACTCAAGAGAAATACAATGTCTTTCAAGTTGTGAGTATCTTTTCAAAAGATCATTAAACGCATTTTGTGATTTCAAAATCTCAGCACCAAGATTAAAACACTTATCACAAGATTCATTTCGCTTTCTTTCCATATTCACAGATTCACCAATCAAAGACATAGAGTTCATCACAGTTAAAAGAACATCTTGAGACATGATTTGTTGTAAGAGTCGATCATTTTCCAAAAATAATTATTTCTTAGCAATTTCCAAACATTGTTTGTCAACTAAAAACTGTTAAACAACAGCATCCATTTGGTCAAAAAATGTCTGTACTTCCATTATTTCATTTAGAAGATCTCTATCAAACACATTGAAGATGTCTTTTAAAGATTTTAGAAATGGAATAATTTCTTTGTTAAAAACAGCTTTTGTATGTTCAAACCTCGATTCACCTTTTATACGAGCATCAGGTGTTGTCCTCTTCTTCACCACAGAGTCAAACTGAGAGAGATGGAATTTAAGCTTTTTAAGGCTTGCATTCACCAAACTCATCTTAGGTAGTTCACTGGGAACTTCTGCTTTGACAGGTGGTGGATTAGAAGATTCAATGGTAAGATTAGATATACGATACCAGAAAGCTTGTTCAGCATCCATTTCTTGTTATGGAGTAAAATGTTTCCCAAAATCTTTAGAAAGTCTATTTAATTTTTCATAATTAATAGGTTTATAAGAAATGTTTTTGTTAATAACCTCTGGATCCTTTGCTTTTTCAAACATTTTTTATTGACTCTCTTCTTTCAAAATCAAAGTTTCCTCATCATCAATCACATGCATGTCAACATGTTTATCAGAAATAACAATACCATCATACAAGGTTGGTTTAATCCACTGAGCTTTCTTAAGGTGAAACAGACTTTGTTGGGTTTATAGATTTGATGATTACAAAACTACATGTGCTTATATGAAGACAAATGGAACAGAAGGGCTTAATGTGACACTTTGGTATTCTACATATGGAAGAATTAAAAGCTTTGAAGATTGTTTCATTCATGAAGATTGTTTTGTAATATCAAATAGGGGAAGATTGTTGGGATCTCAGATTTGATGATTACAAAACTACATATGCATAAATGAAGAAAGATGAAACAACAAGGACTTAATGTGATAAATTAAGTTAGCTTCCTATGTAAGCTAGGTTTTCTTGTAAACCCTCTATATAAAGGGTCATAAGCGTTTGTTTTAGATATCCATTATAGTTAGATCTCTCCATAGATCTCTCTAATGAGAGTCTAATAGTTAGTTAGCATATGTATTAGTTAGTTTAACCCCAAGGATCATTTGACCTTGGGGTAGTAGATTAATAGAATGTTTACTAATAAAACCTTATTTAACAACATTATTGTTCTTTATAATTTCTGATGTGCTTGTTAATGTTGTTTGTAAAACTAATCCTAGATGGGCAAATCGATTCTCAACATGTGGTATCAGAGCCTCGTGGATCTCGATCCAGGATTATTCAAGGTTTTGGTTCGTGTTATTTTTCTGTTTACTGGTAATAGGCGAATTTGAAGAAACTAAGGTTTTCACTACCCTTAATTCCGTAAAAACAAAAAAAGTACAAAATGATGTATGTATGTTTTTGTTGGTGTTAAATTCAAAAGATGTGGTATGTTTCATGATTAAGGCGTACAAAGAAGATCCATGGCGTCAACAATAGGTTATTGAAGGTTAGGGTTTGCGAGTAATAATTCTTTATTGATATATTTTTCTACTGCTTGATTGTATTGCTGCGAATATGAATTTTTTTTTTTTTAACAATCAGCAAATACCCTACATATTTCCAAACCCTATTTCTGTGAAAACTAAAAAGAAGATTGGCTACGATATGCTACATAAATTCGAAATCCTAGATTATTAGGGTTTTGCGTATATCCTTTTGATACTGTTAATCGTGCCTAGTGTCATATAGCGTGATAAAGCGCACTATAGCACATAGCGTGGCGAGTTTTTTTGAAGTATTTATGGGATTTTCTAAAATTTAAGATTTATGCTTGAATTTACTAATATTTTGGATTGATGCTTGAATTTAATAATATTTACTACTCATATTATTCTAAACTATGATATAATCTATAAATCTAAAAATATTTTTTGCCGCCTTAAGTCACGCCTTAAAAACGCCATGTCGCTACGCCTCACGCTAAAGCTTGAGGGTTGGCTATGCCGCTACGCCACGCTTCACGCTATTTATAACCTTGGTTATTGGTGATCGTTTATTGTTAAATGAGATGCAGCAAATGGTGTGACATGAAAGGTTCGTGATGAAACGTTAATACTGCCTTCCATTGTTAATACTGTTCAATCATCACTTAATACAGTTAGTATTGTTTTACTATTGCTAGCTTCATAAGTTAGTACTACTAAAGAATGTTTAGTACTACTCATCTAACATTTGTACTGCCATGGTATTTTCGTTAGTACTGTTGCCCATGAATATTAGTACTGCCTACAAATTTGTTAATACTGTTTGCTGGTTCGTGAAGATTAGTATTATCGAGACAGTAGGGTTTTGATGATAAATGTAAGATGGCACGTGGCAGATATACACGGGTTCAAGTTTATATGGTAGTACTACTATCATGTGACATTGGGCTTCAATGAATATGCAGAATATGGGATTCGTATATATATCTAATATAGTCGTGGCTGTTTCTGATGCTCAAGATAAATTACAACTATTCGAGTACATGGTCATACTGCTAGCACATGGATTATTTTCATGATGGATACACTTGGGCACATAAAGAAGATCATGAAATATTAATACTGCCTTAATATATTGGTGATGGTCGAGTGCTGCTCAAGGTTATTACTTTTGTTACAGTTAATAATAGTATTGTTCGTTTTTAATACTGCCAGAAGAAGAACAGTCTTAACATGTTTCTACTGTTAGTTCTATCCGACATACCCAGTTTGTACTGCTTGCTTTATCAGATATCGGATAGTTCACGTTTTTAGATCTCGGACAGAACTATTGTTCACAATAGTTTATTCTTATTGGATATATGGCTCGTTTTGGATTTATTGAAGAGGTGATTACGAAGACAATTGAATATTGCTTATTTGATGTTGTAGTTGAGTTTTTTTATGCGTGTTCTTATCATATCTCAAATGGCTTACAACATTTGGAGGTAACTTGTTCGTGCTTACAACGATGTGACAAAGACTTGTCAAAATCTAGCAAAAGTGTGTGATTTTTCTTATGGTGCTCAAAGCTCACATTTGCTATCACTTTAGTTATGTGTCTTATAGAAGACTAGTTGGTTACCCGCGCATAGCGGCGGTAATAGAAAATTTACTAACTCAACTCTTTACGCAATTTCCTACCCGCT
>BQNB010142100.1:0-17179 GCA_026074375.1 Tanacetum coccineum | reverse complement strand
TGTTAGCATAAGTTCATATGTTGCATAATTGTCCTATATTGTTTTGATAATCGCAGTAATTAGTTTTGAAAAGTTTATACTGTGAGTCTTAAACCTATGACTCTCACCAACCGTTGTGTTGACGTTTTAAGTATCATTTTCAGGTGAGCATTATGGAAATAAGATTGAAAGAAGTGGCTAGTAAGAGACCATAGGATGTCATGAAGATTTGTATTTCTTGTCTTGAATTTTTGCATTGATTGAATTTGAATAATTGTTGCATGTCTTTCTATTGGCGTGAACTTTGGTTTCATCAATAAAGACGCCTTTTGGATTTTTGGTTAGGTTTTGGGTATTGTTATGACACTTTGTGTCTTTGCTTTACTTTAGTTTTCATTTTAGTATTCTTTATAGAGACACCGTATGTTGTGATGATATCCATTCTTGTTTACGCCTCGCGTTTCCGCCTTGGCGGGGTGTGACAAAGCCAATCACCAAAATAAGACCCCCAACATCTGGCTGGAATCATCCTAGAACATGTGATACACATACATCGATAAATCGATTGCAAGGGTCATTATACTTGGTATATACAAGAAACTTACAAAGCTGATTGAACAGAATTTCCGACCTTAGACCACGATTAGACAAGGAAAAATCTTCCCTGCTTTTTGCACTAAATAGAAAAGTTTTGGTAATTGAGTTGTGAACTCCCATAAAAATTTTCGTGGTCTAACTCCTCAAGGGTAGTCAGGAAAATAGTTTTTAGTGGACGAAGGTCAAGCATTCATTACTAAAAAACAATTAATCACGCATGCATATTTAAGGCGTATCATGGTTTTAGCATCAAACGAATATACCACATTAACAAGAATGCATAGTAGACATATTAATCTTTGAACCATGATTTACATGCACGTAAAAACATGGTTATCAATTTAAACAAGTAAATAAGCAACAATAAGTCAATTAACGCGAATTATAAACCAAGTTAAGTAATAAGCGTGTACAAGCATTTAGTTGTATAAATGTATCAATTGCTATATAGACCCAAGTTGATGTTTTACGATGACATGCATTAGCAGTATAAGTCAATCTAATAGTGAGCGAATACGTAGTTTATATACAACTACAAGAAGTTATACAGTTATGTAAGACTGAAGCCGATGTTACATAAGATTTAACCTAAACCTTAAGCTATGCTTTGCTGCACCTATATGCGTCACTCCGTTCAGTAACTCTGCTCACGAGTATTTATTTTCCTACAAAATCATAAATAACCCACATCAAACGCGGTTTCACAAAACATAGCAAGAATATATCACAAATATGAGTTTTTAAGCGTTTTTACACGTCTTTATGTAATAATATAACTATATGAACGACTCGTGATGCCACTATTAGAATTGGTTATCTATGTAAGACCCAAATTTTTATTACTTTTATTTAGCCTTAATACTATTTTTTTACTTAGTTAAGTAATAAAAGGATCATTAGTGATCATACTTAAACTAAGAAGGAGGCTAAGTGTATAATGCTTTATAATTTGAATGAGTTGGATTGGGTTTAGGATTCAATTTAGTTTTCCTGATATTTTTGGCCCACTCCTAGATATATACTAAAAACTGGTCATTATCCCTGTAAAAAAACGACTTAAAAACCTAGCTTAAGAAAAACGGCAGTTTAAGGAGGGAAAGTTAGCAAGGAAAGCCATAGTGTTTAGATTCAATACGTGGTTCGGTTGTAGCAAGAACAACGTTTTAAGGTAACCACTATCCCTAGTTCGTTGATACAGATGCAATAAGAAACATAGAATATGTTGATTCGATCAAGTTTTTGGAAAGTTTTAACATGATAGGGAAGTGCAGAATTTATAAATGCTCTCACTTAACATTCAAATCGTTTAGTACAGTAAGAATTAGGTTGTAATTGGGTAATCTTTGGTGGGTATTTATGTTATGTTTTACGTAGAAAATATAGAAGCATACCGTATTACATCCTACTTTTTATATGAAGATATGAAGGTCTGACATGTTGTAGAGAAAGAAAAAAATGAGGCAGAATCATGTTATATATAATTGCCTGGGGTCATGGGTTAGATTTAATAAAAAAAGATTATTTTGTGAAATAGTTTTCTTTTATTTGGTACTTAGCTCATATGTACAGATGCATGATTTTGTGTCAAGATACGCATGGTCTTCTTTTTTGAATTACTAGTACATCATATTATAATGATTTTGTTTTTGGGTCAAATATTGTGGGCAAAAAGGTATACCTCAGTAACAAATTGAAGCAAGTGATATGGGGAGTTTTTAAATGTTGTCTTGCTACTGGTTATTTATTGTTAATAGTAGCAGGTGCTAGTTTTATATTTACCCAATTAACTAAGTCAAGTGATCGATTTTGTTTTAGTATGTTTACTATTCTAAATATTTTTTTCTTAGTCAAGTAAGGTTATTAGTCACACACGTTTTAGTAGTTTTAACATGATTCATGATAGGAGGTAATACAATGCTAATGTTCTTTCAAATTTTGGGAACCAAGTATATACTAAGAAACTCGATCAATCAACTCGGAAACTTACAAATATATATTGTGTAAGCAACTTTATATTGAGCTTTAGTTATCATTGTTCTTGTAGGAGGCCTTTGTTAGCAAGAGTAAAAGCTAGTCGAAGAGTAAGGTGAGTTTAATGAGACTTTTGCCAAACTAGGATACATGCATATTATGGTGTAAAAATGCATTTTTACATGTTTAGTTATTTATGCCTTATGTTTTAAAAGTTCAGTTTGCTTATTTGATGCTAGACTGTTTAGAAGCGAGATAGTAGATTATATCATGATATGTCGTTTAGTAATTCGGCAGGTTGTAAAGTAAACCAACAGGTCATGTAATAAATCGACAGCGAACCATTATGTGCAAGTTATTATTTTCTTGTTATTGGTATTTCAAAACGGCATGACTTTATTGTTGAGTGCAGTATTGATGTGTTTCAAAAGATTTAAATTTATAATGACTGATAGTACCGATTTTATTATAGGGAAACACACGGGTAAAAGTATAACCCACGTATGTAGTATAATCTTTTTAGGTAAGACCAGGTCGTCCACAGGGATTTAAGTAGTGTTTAAATAATCAGAAAGAAAATAAACTTTAACTTGAAAATAACTTTTTGTTTTACCAATGATAATAAAGATGACTACTCGGGTAGTTGAAAATAACTTATAAGCGTTGGAAATGATTAGACCACGAAGATGGAACCTTAGTTTATAAAAAGGATTTTCTCGTCAGAAAATGTTTTCACAAACTAACTTGCTTAACTCAAGACTTATATTTAGTTAACTAGACCAAATGTGTCACTCAAATAATCCAGTTACTAGTATATCAAAGCTTATTTATTTATCAATTACGAAAGTGGATTTCTCGGCACAAACGATAAAGATCATAGACAAATCTTTAAAACCACATAGATCATACTGGGTCTTTCGACCTATACCAATATGACTATATAATTTAAGTTGATAAGCAAAGATGGACAAGATAAGATATAATAGGATTTCAACATAAGCTTGAGATTAAAGGGATCGTGATCATACCAAATGCTTATTCATTATCATAACATCACCGAGTAGTCATGAGAGATTTATTCTCTCATGGCTAAAGTATTCATAACAAAAGTAGATTTTACATAAACTTCTATTATTTCAATAACTAAGTTGGTAACCATCTTCGTTCTTGATTGTTGGATCTTTTGTTCTTCAAGGGAAGTAGTGTTTTTGGTGTTTATATGGTGATGGATGAGAGGATTGGGGTTTGTGTGTGTTTTGTTGAATGAGAGGAATAGGGAGGAATGATTTGAGAGTGAAAATTCATCCTCTATTTATAGGCTGAATTTGGGTGAAAAGTACGACGCACACAAAAGAGTGTGCGGCTCACTTGGTGATTAAATGTACTAGCATTAAATGTTTATTGAGAAAGTGCGGCGCACACAAAAGATTGTGCGGCGTACTTGGGGTGTAAATGCAGTAGCATTAAAGTCTTCATAAATGCTTTATATCAGATAGGAAGTGCGGTGCACAATTGTTAAGTGCGGCGTACTTGTTGAGTTAATGCAACGTTGACTGCCTTTGATTTGAAGGAAAGTGTGGCGCACAATTGTTAAGTCTGGCGCACAATTGTTAAGTGTGGCGTACTTTTGGTTCATAGAACTTGATTGTTGATCTTTTTCTTGAGTGATGCGTTCTTTATAGAGTAAGTATTTGATTTTGATGTATCTAGCCTTGGGATGTCTTCAAGTGATCCTGCAAGCAATTTTAGTTTATTACGAGAAATGTATAGATTATATACAAGTAACGCCATAGAAAACATGCATAATTTGGGCGTTATCAAATCCCTCCACACTTAGCTTATTGCTTGCCCTTAAGCAATTAAAGCGAGAAAATAAATCATTTATCATGACGTGGAGAAAATTTAGATTTTATAAGACTTTGCATATTTTAAGTAACTTTTCAGGCATAGACATATAACATAGCACCTCACATAGGGATAATGTTTGATTTTCAATTCACTCATGCCACTCAGATAGGGTTTATATATTTGTGAAGAACACTCAATTTGCACAGACATAATCTAGACAACTACCATAGGCTTGTACTTAACACATAAACCTGACCAAAGGGCGGAACTTGATATTTGGAGCGGATACAAACTTCACGTACCAAAACATAAGCCTTTATTCTTCTGAGCACATATGCATATATATATATATATATATATATATATATATATATATATATATATATATTGATGTGCTTTTAAGGCTTGGCACATAACTTCTTTATTTATCTTAGGAATTTCAGCAACTTTAGCATCAAAAGGGGGTGTATGCAAGAATAGGGACTTACGGAATTCATTTCATGTGATTAGGCTCCAGTCTAGTAAATGATGATTAAGCACCGGCTCGCTCAAATATAATGATCAACCAGTACCAATATTCCAGAAAAGGCGACAAAGACCATATGTACACATCCGTAACGATGGAATAGACACATACGACTGCAATCAAACCTTAACTCGAACAAGCTAAAGGTATCAATTATCTTGGGTACCAAAGATGGATACCCGAATATTCTATAGGCTAAGAATGCTCATAATTTAGTAGAGTAGGTTGTGCTAGCTATAATGTCAATCTGGTTAGATTTGCCTTACTTAGAGTATTTTTTAATTTTTTGAAAGCATATATTTATTAAGATTTTTCATAAAATATCAGCTGGAAGAAATTTTTGACAGGGCAAACAAGGAGGGATATGATTAATTTTCATATTTGGCTCCCCTCCACACTTATGTTGAACATTGCCCTCAATGTGATAATTGATAATAGAGATAAAATAGGAAAAATTAAGGGAAAATGGTACTTCCCGGGGCATAAGGAAATGTATAGCCGAGAGTTATTCTTGAGCAAACTTCATAATTTTCCATATCTTTAAGCTAAACACCTATATAAAAGTAAACAAAAAGAAAATATTTTTGTTTGTTTTAGAAAATAAATAAAAGATATTAGTAGAAGAATAGAGGAGGGACTCCTCCACACTTAAGTGAAGCACGGGTTGCCTCTCGAGAAACGCTTAATTTTTAAAGAGTCTTTAGCTAGACTCGTACTTCGTGAGTCATTTTTTAGGAAAAAGGGAGTTACTGCTTCCCTTGGGTCATTATCTTCTTCATGATATAGTTTAAGTCGATGGCCATTGAATATGAATGTCTTTCCATCTTTTCCATAAAGTTTAACATATCTAAATGGATATTGATGTTTCACTACATAAGGTCCTAACCATCGAGATCTGAGTTTTGGTTGTTTAAATTTGTACTTTGAGTGAAATAACAGAACTTTGTTTCCTTGTTTGAATTATTTTCTCATTCTTAATTTCCTGTCATGCCAGACTTTAGTTCTTGCCTTGTATAGACGAGAGTTTTCATAAGCTTGATGTCTAAGTTTGTCTAACTCATGTAACTGAAACATTCTTTTCTCACCAGCAACGATGAGATCTGTGTTAAAATTCTTCAGAGCCCAGTATGCTCGGTGTTCAATTTCAAATGGCAAGTGGCAATTTTTTCCATATATAAGTTTTTATGGTTTGGTACCGGTAGGTGTTTTATAAGCAGTGCGAAAAGCCCACAAAGCGTCATCAAGTTTTCTTGACAAAATAGCAGGATTGTCTTTAACAGTTTTTTCAAGAATTCTTTTAAGAGCTCTGTTTATGTTTTCAACTTGACCAATGGTTTGAGGATGATATGATGTGGAAAAACGGTGGTTAACTCCATATCTTTTCATGGTTTTTTCCATTATTTTGTTGCAAAAGTGAGTTCCTCTGTCGCTGATTAGAGCTTTGGGCATTCCGAAACGACAAAATAGTTTCTTTAAAAAAGTTATAACCACTCGGGCATCATTGGTTGGTAAAGCCTGAGCTTCGGCCCATTTAGATCTACTGTAATCAAACAGGTGACAAGGATTGTATTCAAACTTATATGATTTTAGCAATGGTCCCATAAAGTCATACCCACATAGTCGAAACATTTCACATACTTGAATTTTGGCTTAAGGGCATCTCATCTGTTTCGATATATTTCTGTCTTTTGCCATGCGTCAATAAGCAAATTGTAGTAAGAGCTCTCCTTGAGATTTGTTGGCTAGTAGACATCCTGAATCGATGAATTTTTTAGCAGTTATGTTGGGTCCATAATGTCCACCGGTTGGTCCGTGGTGACATTGATCTAAAATGGTTTGGGTTTCTGGTCCAGATATACATCGTCTGATCATACAGTCAGAACATACTTTAAAGGTAAGGTGCCTCCCAAAATAAAGTCACGTGCTTGAGGTGGCCAGAGAGAATTTATTCTTTCGCTGATATGTCATTCCTTTTGGTATATTCACCACAAGGTAGTTTGCAAAGTTGCGAAACCAAGGTTCATTTTTGGTATTTGATTTTCCATAAGGATTTCTCCAGAAAGGTGTCATCGATTCACGGTCATCACTAGAGTCATCGTTTTCAAATTCGGGATAAGTGGTCTGCAACACATTTTCTGTTCCCTTTCTAATCCTTGATTTCTATAGTCAAATTTTGCAGGAGTAGAATCCATCGAATAAGGCGTGGTTTAGCATCTTGTTTCTTGAATAAGTGCCTTAGAGCTGAATGATCTGTATGAACAATAATTTTTGAGAGAATACGATAGGATCTGAATTTGTCGAATGCAAAAACTACAGCCATAAGCTCTTTTTTGGTTACGATGTATTTTTGTTGAGCGGGATTAAGGGTTTTGCTTGCGTAAGTAGATGGGTGAACATTTTTTACTATCTTTTTGACCTAAGACAAGCTCCTACTGCAAAATCACTTGCATCACACATAAGTTCAAACGGAAGATTCCAGTTTGGGCTTACAATCACAGGAGCACATGTGAGTTTCTCTTTTAATAATTCGAATGCTTTTTGACATTCATCATTGAATTTAAATGGAGTATCTTTTTCAAGCAGTTTAGTTAGAGGTCGAGCAATTTTTGAGAAATCTTTAATGAAACATTGGTAAAAACCGGCATGTCTGAGAAACTTCTAATACCTTTGATGTTGGTAGGGGGTGGAAGTTTTGAGATTACGTCGATCTTTGCTTTGTCGACTTCAAGTCCGGCGCTAGACACCTTGTGTCCGAGCACAATTCCTTCCTTGACCATGAAGTGACATTTTTTTCCATTTAATAGACAGGATGAGCATCTTTACAATGTTATAACATCTTATCGAGGTTGTTTAGACAGGTGTCGAAAGAGTTTTCGAAGACCGAAAAATCGTCCATGAACACTTTGACTGATTCTTCGATCATATCATGAAAGATTGCCAACATGCACCTTTGGAAATTTTACCCCCCCCCCCCCCCCCCCCCCCCCCCCCCCCCCCCCCCCCCCCCCCCCCCCCCCCCCCCCCCCCCCCCCCAACATATCCTTTTTATTTTTTTCCATTTTTATATGATGGCAGGAGCATTACTAGCCCGAAAGGCATTCGCCTATAAGCGTATGTGCCAAGGACATGTGAATGAGCTTTTTTCTTGCTCTTTAGACCATGGAATTAAAACATTTCCAGAGAAAAACCATCGAGGAAACAAAAATATTTATTTCCTACTAGTCTCTCTAGCATTTGATCCATAAATGGAAGGGGAAAATGATCTTTTGCGGTTGCTTCATTGAGTTTACGATAATAAATGCATACTCGCCAACCCATAACGGGTCTTGTTGGAACAAGTTCATCATTTTCGTTTGTGACAACTATAATACCACCTTTTTTTGGTACACAGTGAATAGGACTAACCCAAGGACTATCGGCAATTGGATAAATAATACCGGTATCCAAGAGTTTTATGATTTCTTTCTTAACAACTTCCTGCATGTTTGGATTTAACCTTCTTTGTTTTTGGACAACGGGTTTCTTATCATCAAGAAGTTGTATCTTGTGTTTGCAGAATGATGGGCAAATACTAGGAATGTCAGTAGTTTTCCAAGCAAAGGCTTGCTTGTGCTTTTTAAGGACGGATACAAGTTTGTTTTTCTTTTCTTTCGTAAGCTGAGATGATATGATAACAAGAAGAAAAAAAGGTTCTTTCAAGAATACATATTCCAGATTATCAGGAAGGGGTTTAAGTTCAAGATCCGTATGAGGCTCTTCAAGGGATATCTTGATTTTATAGTCTGTGTTGATGGGATTTTTCTCGAATGGGGATTTCGGTTTTGCTCAGTGTCGGGAGTTTTCATCAGTAGTCATTGCTATGAATTCATCGAATCAAGCAAAGATTTCTTCTTCGAGAAGGGTTCCTTTGATGGAATGAAGGATTTTACTTCCTTAGTCTAGAAGAGCATTGAAATCTTCCTCTAAGATTTCATCAATAACATCTATACTGAAACATGTATTATCGTTCGAATAAGAGTGTTTCATTGCAGATTCGATATTGAAGATCATTCGTTTAGTTCCAACTCCAAGATTAAGTTGTTTCTGTTTAACTCGAATAATTGCATCAGCAGTGTGAAGAAATGGTCGTCCCAAAATGAGGGGAACTTTACTATCTTCTTCAATTTTGAGAATAACAAAATCAACAGGAAAGGTAAATTTACCAACTTCAACGAGCAAATTTTCAGCTATTCCAACAGGGTATTGGAATGATCTATCAGCTAATCTTACGCTTATTTTGGTAGGTTTAAGAGTTTCAAGAGATAGTTTTGCATGTAATGAAGATGGCATAAGGTTGATGCTAGCACCAAGATCGGCTAAGGCATTGCAAGAGAAGGTTTTGTTAAAATTACATGGAATAAGAAAACTTCCAGGATCTCCGAGTTTGGGTGGAACTTTATTTTGAATCATTGCTAAACTTTCATTGCTTAAGAAAGCGGCAAAGATTTGTTTGATTTTGTGTTTGTTACTTATGAGTTCCTTGAGAAACTTTCCATAGTTAGGCATTCCGGCTAAGACGTCGATAAGAGGTACATTGATTCGGACGGCGCGAATCATGTTAAGAAATTTACCGTATTGGGCTTCCATTTTTTCTTTCCTAAGACGTTGAGGATATGGGATTTTTGGTTTGTATGGTTTGGGTAACTGAGTTTCTTTAACTGGTTTAGGATTTGGTTGAGGTGTAGGTTCTTCGTCTTCATCATCGCTATCAAAATTTAGAGGAGTTTCAGAATCATTTTGTTGATCATTTTGGTTAACTGGTGGGTTATAGGATTTACCACTTCTTGTGAATACGGCATTTACATGCTCATTGCGAGATTGTGGTGGTTGATAGGCTTTGGCGTTGTGCCCTTTTGGGTTTGGTTGAGTGTTACTTGGAAGGGAGCCAGAAGGTCTACCAGATTTCTTGTCAGCAAGTTTGTCGAACTTAGTCTCAAGATTCTGGATTGAAGCTTGATGATTTTTGGCTACGATTTCGAGTTGGGTTTTGAGATCCATAAACGTTTCTTTGACAAAAGCGTTGGTTGATTGTTAGGATTTCATGAAATCGTTGAATAGTTTCTGAAGATCATACGGTTTATCATCGGTGTTGGATCGATAGTTGTCTCGATTATAATCATTCCATTCGCTTGAACGTCAATTATCGCGATTTGAGTCTCAGTCGCGGTAATCATTGTAAAAATGAGTCTTACGGAAGGTTTGCATGAATTTGTCTTCTTCTTCACGGGACATAGGTATATCATCCTCATCAAGATCGAGTTTTGTTTTTTTAGCATTAGACTAGAGTTCTTTGTATTGAGCATCCATTTTCAGAGTCATGGCATCCATTCGGGCCATAATTTTGTCAGTATCAGAATTACTGTTGCCCTCATCGGCAAAAGCAATAGTTTTCTTAAAAGATGGTTTGGTTTTTTGATTTTTAGCCTAGTCGAGCTTGAGTAATACTTTATCTTTGAGAAGCTGATAAGCTTGATTTGGTGTTTTATAAAGGAATATACCACCTGTTGCGGCATTTAGAACCTCTTGGGTTATTTCACTGAGACCATGATAGAATATTTTTATAATGTTGCCTTTGGACAGATTGTGACCATGGCAGTTTCAGAGCATTTCTTTCATACGAAGCCAAGCACCGGTTAGGGATTCGTTTTCATGTTGAGAGAAAGCTTAGATTTCTCCGAGGAGTCGGTCGAAAAGAGCTGGGGGGAAAGAATCGGCTAATGAAAGCGGTTCGAAGTTCATCCCATGTTTCGATAGTTCCTTCGTTTAGTTCATCCAGCCATGTCTTTGCTTCTCCAGTTAGTGATAGGGGAAACATCATCAGGCGGACGGCTTCATATTTAGTATCTCTGTATTTAAACATATCGCAGATTCCAAGGAATTCATGAATGTGTTTATGAGGATCGGTTTTGGTTCTACCATCAAATTGGTTTCCTTTGACAAGAGTCAAGTGGTTACCTTTGATAGCAAATTCGTTTGCGGTTTCAGGAATAGTGATCGCGGAACCAGGAGTCGGAGTGGCAACCTGGTCGGCAGCCCACATGGGTTTATTATCCATTGGGTCGTAGTTTCGAAGAATATCAAGAAAGTGACGGAAGTAATTGATGTTAAGAACTGGCGGGTAGACAATTCTTGGGTGTTGTGGTGGATTATTTCTTTGATCGTATGTAACTCTTCTATTTCGTCGACGAAGTCTTCGATTCAGAGTACGTTCCGGTTCAGGTAACGGTTCAACAAGTTTAGAATTGGAAGCACGTGTATGCATCCAAGAGAGAAATTGTTTGGGTCAGTTTGCCAGAAAACTGTATGGCGATTTTTTGAAAAAGAGGGGGAGTTAAAGTAATTTTCCAGAGTAGACTACATAACAGCTTAGAAAATCCCCGGCAGCGGCGCTAAAAACTTTGATGTGTTTCAAAAGCATTAAATTTATAATGACTGATAGTACCGATTTTATTATAGGGAAACACACGGGTAAAAGTATAACCCACGTATGTAGTATAATCTTTTTAGGTAAGACCAGGTTGTCCACAGGGATTTAAGTAGTGTTTAAATAATCAGAAAGAAAATAAACTTTAACTTGAAAATAACTTTTTGTTTTACCAATGATAATAAAGATGACTACTCGGGTAGTTGAAAATAACTTATAAGCGTTGGAAATGATTAGACCACGAAGATGGAACCTTAGTTTATAAAAAGGATTTTCTCGTCAGAAAATGTTTTCACAAACTAACTTTCTTAACTCAAGACTTATATTTAGTTAACTAGACCAAATGTGTCACTCATATAATCCAGTTACTAGTATATCAAAGCTTATTTAATTATCGATTACAAAAGTGGATTTCTCGGCACAAACGATAAAGATCATAGACAAATCTTTAAAACCACATAGATCATACTGGGTCTTTCGGCCTATACCAATATGACTATATAATTTAAGTTGATAAGCAAAGATGGACAAGATAATATATAATAGGATTTCAACATAAGCTTGAGATTAAAGGGATCATGATCATACCAAATGCTTATTCATTATCATAACATCTCTGAGTAGTCATGAGAGATTTAGCCTCTCATGGTTAAAGTGTTCATAACAAAAGTAGATTTAACATAAACTTTCATTATTTCAATAACTAAGTTGGTAACCGTCTTCGTTCTTGATTATTGAATCTTTTGTTCTTCAAGGGAAGTAGTGTTTTTGGTGTTTATATGGCGATGGATGAGTGGATTGGGGTTTGTGTGTGTTTTGTTTAGTGAGAGGAATGGGAGGAATGATTTGAGAGTGAAAATTCGTCCTCTATTTATAGGCTGAATTTGGGTGAAAAGTACGGCGCACACAAAAGATTGTGCGGCGCACATGGTGATTAAATGCGCTAGCATTAAATGTTTATTGAGAAAGTGCGGCGCACAATTGTTAAGTTCGGCGTACTTTTGGTACATAGAACTTGATTGTTGATCTTTTTATTGAGTGATGCATTCTTTATCGCGTAAGTATTTGATTTTGATGTATCTAGCCTTGGGATGTCTTCAAGTGATCCTGCAAGCAATTTTAGCTTATTAAGTATCGAAAGTTCACGAGAAATGATAGAATATATACAAGTAACGCCATAGAAAACATGCATAATTTGGGCATTATCAATTGCCTATAGCATGTCAAGCCAGGTAGTTTTTATTTGGTTTGTAAAAACGTTGCTAAATATTGCGAAAATGGTTTCAAGATGCCTTGACTGCCTAAATTAAGTGTGTTTGGTTCAGGCTGCTGCATAATAAAAGTATGTGTGGAGCATAACAGGGCAATGAAGAGACCAATGTAGACTCAATATGTATGCGTATAATTTAGGGGTGTTAAGCTGTAGCACACGCGGATCAGGAACAAGATCAACGCACAAATGCTGAGCCGACTGAATCTGAATGACTCCCTTTGAAGCGGTATATTTTTTATCTATGAGTCCATTGATTACAAGTGGTTAATTCATTAAATCTTCATTACTAGAGTGTCTTCTGAATTGGTGAATGGGGTTAGTAGTTAGGACCACTGTATGTGATGATTTTGGTATTAGCTACGTTTTTGTTGAAGGGGAAAAATAGGAAAAATAGCCTAAATGAAGTGGTTTTGACTTGTATACTCTGTTATATGGGTGTAGAGAGAAATTTGAACCCTTTGCACAGCTAGATAGTTAAAATAAAAAAGGTATAGCTAGGTCAGGATGGGAAGCACCTACGATACATTTACTTTAGTTAAATGGGTAAAGTTAGAAACAATAGTTTTTTTGGCGTAAATAAGAAATGAAATGGGATCAAATACTAGAGTCTCTAATTCCTAAAAAGGGAGGAGAAAGTGATAAGGTCTTAATAGTTTAGAATGGTTTAAGATCTTAAAAACATCTATGCTAGACATTGAAAGGCAAAAAAGGCTTGACTTCTTTTATGTTGGAACTCATAGAATTTGACTTCGCCGAAGTAAACAATTAGAAAATATCAGTAGGTTTTTTGAATAAGATAAAAGTTAAACAATATTATAATTGCACGTATTACCATATTTTCATTTTTGAATTTTAGAGCAACATAATTCACTTACTAAAGTGGTCAAATTTTTCAACATTTGTGCGTAAAGATTTTGAGTTTGGTTGAAGTGTATTCGTGGAATTAGTTTCAGATATAAAGATAACAAAAACTATCGTGCAACTTTTTACCCGTTTGACCCGTTTTCTTTTAAGCAAACTAGAATTGACACATACTTAAATAGATAAACAGGAATTTGCCATCTCTATATGATCTGCTGATATTATTTTCATTTGGTTTTCTTTAGTTTAGTGGGGACCTTCAAAGCTACATTCAAAGCTCGAGTTTTGAATGGGAAAATATGGTCGAAAGGACCGCTTACTTTTTAGCATACAGACGATAAAGGCCTGGGAAAGAACCTCCTAGCACCCCGCTAGATCAAAACTTCTACCTCATAGCAATATCCAAGTATCCAAGCTCTGTGATAACCCGTTATCCGCCTCATGGAGTTGATAGCTTCTAAGTTGTGATGACTAATGTCAAAAGAATAAACCAGGTGCAACAATGTAAATGTACTAAATTGTAATAAATATGCCTGTGGGATCAAACAATATATGATTGGGTCACGGATAAGAGCAGGGGATTTACGTTTATAACAATGTCACCTGTTCAAGAAGCTAAAGAAGCGATTATGATATTAAATGGATAGGAGCAGGGGATTGGGTTAATTTGGAAACAAATTAGTTCTTACGGCTTTAAAAAAGAAAAAAGTTGCAGGTTCTTCTTCTGATTCTGGAATTCAGCCTCATGGGTTGCGTAGTAATTTAGGAAAAAATATGTGTGGTAGTTCTATAGGTGCTTATTGTGTTGATAATTTGGGGGTTAGTTTGTATCCTGCATCACAAAAGGAAAAAGTTGCACATCCTTATTTCGACAGTAGTTACGGTTCCTTTGTTGCTGATGTTGGAAGTCAACCATATGGGATGTGTGGTAGTTTCATAAACGATGGGTCCGATAATTCTACAGGGGCTTATTCTCTTGGTTATGGGTGCTCTGTTAGAACGGGTCCTGTTAGGGGGATTGTTTTGGATTTTGAGAATTCGAAAGTTCGTTTGTCGTCTGTTAAATAAGCAGGGGTGTGTTTTATTTGGAACTGGATTCTAGTGGAGGGTGGATGACACTTGATTTTGAGAACTCTGTCTTTCATCTGTTGAAAAAGATTTAGGAAGACTAGACGTGCTTGATGATGGGGTTTGGTTTCGTTCGAGTGCTGTTAATGGGTCTTTTCACGATGATCATTACGATTGTTTCTTTAGGCAATCTTGAAGTTTTGCGACTCGAGGTACGAAAATATAATGTCTGTACGATGTATTTGCTTACTATTGCTTTTTTTTGCTCTGAAAAATAACTAAACATAGGTGAATCCTCTTCGAGCACTTTCAAAGGAAAAGAAGGGCGAACAAAAGCTAGATCCTCACTACAAAAAAAGATGGAGGAACAACAGAAACTAGATCCTCATTCCATAGAGATCTGGAAACCAGAAATGTTGGGTTCGTAGAGTTCCTTCATGAAGGTAAATGTAGTTTGTGGATCCAACACTTATGTATATTATTCAATCACTGTTCGTTTAATGTTGTTGGGGTGATTAAATAGCGTTGATGTTTTCCAGTTTTTATGTTGTGCAGATGGTTACCCTTATTGTTCTGTTGAACAAAACAATAAATGCTTTGATAGTTTACATCAGCGTGTAAGAAGCCGTGTTACAAACCGACATTTACCAGTTCATGGCACGGCTACTCAGAATGCAAGATCCAGCAGCATTTCGAATGAAGGTAACCGCAAACTTTTGATAACTGTATTTTCCTATTTTTAATGTAGTGTTGTTTGGGTGATTAAATAGCCCTTATTTCTTTTGTGTTTTTTTTGTCGTGCAAATGGATTTCCTTATTATTCTGTTGAACAAAAAAGAAAACACTCTGATAGTTTACAACTGCGTGTAAGAAGTCGTGTTACAGAACATCATTTGCCAACTCATGACATGGCTATTCGGAATGCAAGAACCAATAACGTTTTGAATGAAGGTATGCGTAAACTTTTGAAATCTGTCTTTTTTTTCTTTTAAATGTGCTTTGTGGATCCAACACTTTTGTATATTATTCAGACAGTGGGATGATTTAGTTGGAGAGAGCTCAGCGATTGTAAAATAGAGACGTTATTCTACTTAAATTTAATTGCCCACACTTCATATAGTGTAATAAGGGTCACAAGTTTAATATAAAGGAAAAACTTGCAAAGAATCAAATAAAGTGGTTAAGTGGTCAATGGGGTAAAAAATTACATTCTGATATCGTTGGTGTCATTAAACATGATATACTTTAGATACAAATCTTGACAAAGACAAAAAGTTCAGGTGGGTGTAATACAATTTACCGGTGTAACACCCTTTACCCAAAAAAAAATCAGGTGGGTTGGGTATGTTTTCAAAAGATGTCGGGTTGAGGTGGCCGAAACACAATTTTTACAAAATTATCGTCGAATGACTTCTATATGATGTTTTAGGATAATAGTATTTCAGCGAGCTTGAACCCCTCTGACCGTTTCCTAATTAGTTGTTTCTGAATTATGGCATAACTAAAAGTTGACTCATTCATAAGTAATTTAGGAAAATTTTAACATTTTTGTATTGACCTAATTCTTTTGCTTTGCGTGGTAGTAATTCCAAGCTATGGGAGCCATATTCAGCATGAACTATTTGTAGCTTTCAGTAATTGCAATGACACTAAGTATGTTATAATTTTCGTAAATATGAAAATGTGGTTAAATTTAACGAAGTTCACCATGTTTCAACTTCTCAATTTGTTTCAGGATAAATACCCTTTGTGGGTGTTATGAATAGTTACTCAAAAACAATGGAGGTTCAGAGTTGGGTGCCTTCAAAATCTGTAAATGTATTTCATCATTTTTATTGCTTTTTACATTTCATATCCAGGTTGCCTTGATTTAGTGTTGGCATATCTTTCTTGGTCTAATGGATCCAAAGTCCTTGCAAACGAGGTTTAATGCAAAAGCTTATGACCGAGTAAGATGCTTCATAGTTGATGCAACTCTTAATGTGTGGAAACACTTGCTATGGTCATCTTTGGTTTTAGATTTACCTTCCCTTTCCACTATATTGTTTATCTAAAATAAGTGTTATATACAGTATGAAACAAAGTTTTACCTGATATGGAATTAATTAGGTACTAATGTTAGATATTTGTAGGCGGATGTGACGAGTTAGCGTAATTAGAGTTTGAGGAAAATGAATTAAGCCACACACGTTTTGAACAGCGCACATCTTGACCCATTTTACAGACTGGAAGTACTAAAAAGTGGGGCTTTGCACGAATTGCGCCTGGGTTTGGTTTGAACTTGGCTCAAAGAACGCCTGCCGCAAATGACAATGCAGGTAGTGTAGCTTCAGGCTCTACGCCAATCAACTTTAACTACACTGAAACATGTATATTTTATATAGTAGTTTTGGCGACCTGACAATGAATGTTACGTTCTTGGATTTTAATTCTAGATATAGCCACATTTTGAACCAAATGACCCGAATATGGTAATTTTTGTGTCTTTTGCATTGCATCTTTCATATTTGAGCCTTGATTTTTTTTACATGTATAAGTAAAACCGACGTATAGTTTGTAGTCTAAAATAATTCAATTGTTGTTCTTACATGTT
>BQNB010142099.1:0-17180 GCA_026074375.1 Tanacetum coccineum | reverse complement strand
CATTACATAAAAACATGATGTCTTGGCTTGGGGAAAGAGTATAATGGCTAATAAGTTCATGATTAAACACCACAAACCCAAACCATACGTACCACAATGGACGTGTATGTCCATTGTTGGGCCATGAAGCCCATGAATAGGACACGAGCTTAAAGGTTGGCTTATGTATAACTTAAAGAGCTTAATAGTAGCTTAATGTGCTTAACGAAACCATTAGCGAACCCTAAATATCACTAGTAAGCTTACAGGCCACTAATGGGCTTAACCGCTATTAGCGAGGCCCAATGCGGGATCAATAAGCCAAAATGGCTTAATTATTAAGCCAAGACAGAAAGTTTAGCTTATTAAAGACCCTAAGTGTTCATGGGCTTATGTTGGATGTGCCCATATTCTCAAAACCCTTGCCGAACTTTTACTAGGCCTAAAAGCCCATTACCGTAGCTTATTGGCTTATGGGTTCGGTTAAATGGGCCACGGGTCCAATAAACTCAAATAAGCTCATCCGAGCTTATTTATATGTCCCACAGTTTCACACAACTTATATGAGCTTATCAAAGGCTTTCATTATCTTGAAAAGTTATTTGGGCCTTTAAAATGCTTAATGGACCCTATCGGGTCCAAAAAGCCCAATAAGCTTGAAATAAGCTCACCGAGCTTATTTACAAGTTGAAACAGCTTAAATGGCTTATTGGAGTCTAATAAAACCTTTTTCCACTTTTCAAAACTTATTTGGTCTTAAAATGTAAAGTTTGGAAGTTAAAGGACTTGAAGTGTAAAACTTATAAGTCCAGGGACTGTTTTGTTACTTCTAAAACATAAGGGACTGTTTTGAAAGTATAAGGACCTAAAGTGTAATTTCTGTAAAGTTGAAGGACTAAAGGTGTAAATGTGGAAACCTAGGGGTTTAAAATGTAAATATTATATTTCATAAACATAGGGACTATTTTTGTAAATATAGAAGACCTAAGGGTATTTTATGAACAAAGATGATGTTAATAAACCACTTAACGTATCGGACGAGTTATTATATTATCGGATATTATACGAATTAAAACACAACTTAATAAATATGTATATTTATTAATGACGTTTATACATATACTTGAACGTGTGTAATCGTATACCTTCCCAAGAGCCATCAAGTAAGGACAAATACAATAAAAATGAGCACCACCACACAAGTGATAACAATATATATAAACTAGCAATTTATTGTAGTTTATGCATTAAGTCGTTAGCCTAAACTTGTAGACTAAGACTGGCTGTATTTACTTAGGTATTTGACGGTGTGATTCATTTGCCATACTTGGATATATTTATCATTCACAGAGGACTACCTACTAAGGTGAGTTCATAGCCCCATGTTTTACAATTATTTAAATGATTTGCATCTTTGGGGTGAGAACATGCTTTGTTTTACAAATTGGACGCAAGTGTACCTTTTATACTATGATTACGTGTTTGCCTAAGTAGCGATAACCCACTGAGCCCTTTATCATGAACTGTCAATTACTAGATTGTGAGCGCGAATGTTATAAATAGATCTATTTGGGATTGACATCCCCGTTTGGGTGAGTAGCGCTCACTGTGCCGGTTTGCCGGACAACAAACGTATACCATGTCGGATTTGGGATGTTGCGGGTTAGAACATCATTCACGGGCATTATTGGAAATTTATTGCATTCATACATGTCGAGCTTCAGTGTCATGAGCTTAGGAAAACGTAATTACTTTTTATGATGTTTGCATCTGTTGCTTAATCATACACTTGGAAATCTTGCGGTCCTTCAATTGATTTACATAAACCTATGAATTCACCAACTTTATGTTGACGTTTTAAGCATGTTTTTCTCAGGTCAATAAGGCACGAGGTGCCAAGATACATTGGGGTCACTCTTTGGAGAGTCAGTACTAAAGATTTGGGGCGTATTACATTTTGGGAGCATTTGTTATAAACCAAAATCTTTACTTATATTGTCAAACAATTTGAAGCCATGAGCTTATGTAGTGAACAAGTATCTTGTTAATCCAAAGTATCATTTTAAAACGACACGTTTTATGGTCGTTCTCATATCTTGTGCTATTGATCTATGAAGTAACACCCTCGGATATTCAATATTCCGCTGCTACACAGATTTGGGGGTGTTACACATAGTTCAATATTTCAATCGGTCGTCGTTATTACAAGTTAATGTTTCAGATAAAGGCTATCCTAAATGTGTCAAAGAAGCTAGAGGTCACCCAATAGAATAAGTAATTGGTGAGTCGAATGAGAGAACACTCATGTCTAAGACAAAACAAGCTTAGAAATACCGCATGACATTTCCCAAAGTCCAAATTACATGAGTCTAGTTGAGGTTGTTCATGGTTGACATGCATGATAGGATATTGATTTTAGTGAGGGGTCGAGAGACAAATTAGAGGTCTATAATTCGTTTTCACTGCCTTTATATAATTATGCTCCTAGAGCTTATGTGCTATGTGCTAAGACTTATGTGAAAGGCATGGAAGTTAGGCAACATTGTTGTTTTAACGAGATGAAGGATATATGTCAATACATTATTCAAACTATGTTTGACATTATCTTGGATTCTACATGTCAAACTTATGTGATATGAACAAGAAAATTTGATCTACATCTTGTCAATATTGTGGTATTCATCGCCTCACATATTTAAATATGTAAAATCGATTTACTCACAACATTGCATGCTCTATTCCCCATGATAGACATGAAAGATTAAATAGAAAAATTCGATGAAAAAATGACACGTTAGATCACAACTCACCCTTGTGATGAAAATGTTGTATTTGTATCAACTTGTTCATTTTATGTGTTGATTGCATGCTATGTGTATTAGGATAGAAATTTTTTTTATGCAAACATACAAACTTGTCACCAAGTTTAAGAGAATTTCGTATGAGTTCGGTATGGTATTTCATAAACATACTAAAATAAACATATAATAAACATGATAATATAGTGCTCTCGTCCGAGAAACTATGTACTTAACTTACCATACACTTTGAAAGTTTTAGATTATCAATGTTGACACAACACATCGACTATAATTCTGAGATATTATACTTAGCAACACTTGGCTATTGTATAATGAAATATGTGGTCCTATATGTGTAAAATATCCAAAAAAAAGATTAAAATATACATCGAAGTAGGTTTGATAACTTGGACCACTCTTCCAAGATCCTAAGTATTTTCTTTGTAATGTAATGAAAGTGAAGTCATCATTACCGAAAATCTAAAATGATTATCAAGTGTTCCTCACAACCAACTATAATTGAAATTATCTTACATGGCTTGACAAATCATGGTGCATGCATGCATAATTATAGGAACTAGATTATGTTACTTGATCATCCAATACCAACTAAAAACACCAACAAAGAATTGAGATTTTCGAACTAAAAACAAAAGCAAGTTGTTTCAAGTCAAGAAACCAATAATAATATCATCAAACATCTAAAAGGAATATCACAAGCATTAACTTACCGAACTTTCAAGAATATTATCTCAGCTTTCATATATATGGTTGCATGACATATTTGAGTGATTTTTTTGATAGATGATTATATGCCTATTTGTGATTGTGTGTATGTGATTATGTGATTTTATGACTTTTGGTACGTATGATTAAAATGATATGCTTAGTGATTAATAGTCTTCATGAATAAGTTAGTTTTTCATAAATTAAAAACACTTGGATGCTACGCTTACTTGTTGCAATGATTAACTGATGATAGGCTAAATGGTACGTGGTTATATGCTTACTTATTAGTGTTATTAAGTGATGATACAAAAAGTATGCTTGCATGAAAAATATGTTTTGATACTATTTGCTTATATGCTTACCTACCATGCTATTTACTTACATGCCTACTTGACATGATGGTAGTCGATTTCATGCTTATTGCTAACATGCTAATCGTTTGTATATTACCTACTTATGTTTGTTTGTTAGACATGCATCTTCAAACATTAGGAAAAATAATCTTCAAAATAAGGTAATTGAAGGAAATGTGTATAGTCCACATCCTTATGTTTTCTAGATTTAGAATAATCTAGGCATTTTAGAGTGGGCTTTCTTTGGATAATATTAAGCTCTTTTAGCTTGATTTATTCCCTTAGGAATTACGTGAAAGGCATAGAAGGGATTATAATTAATTTGTTTTCTAATATAAAGGATATGTTGTAGTTTTTAAAGTCACACTTACATCACATAGGCGTTAACTTTGAGAGGTTGTATTTATCTAGAGGGAGAGTAATACACGGTGTCAATTACTTACTTAGGGATCCCTTTATGCCATAACTTGCCATTAGGTAGTAACTTATGCTTAGGACTTTCGTATGATTGGCATAATAAAGATATTGAGTGTGATTGATTAGTATAAACATATGTAATGTGCCTACTCATCCTTGGATATAATTGGGATTGCATTACAAATAAGAATTTACAACCTAGATTTTTTAAAAGTCTTCTCACATTAGGATTATATATGAGTGAAAAAGTATACTCACAGTGTTGGTGCAAACATTGCACAAAGCTTCTAAACATAATGCACCAAAGTTGCATTCATCCTAGTAGGATTTTAAGTAGGCGTCATGAATTAAGACTGGTGACACGCGCACTTAAAAGTAATTAGATATCTATCACATCTCACCTTGAACATCTAGGTCTTGCTTTACACTCTTAAAGTGCTTTCATGTGAAACTATGTGATTGATATATTTGTCCTATGAATATCTATATGATGATGTTATGCATGTGATTACGTTTTTACTAATCCATGTTTGCAAGTTTCTAAATGGTAAGCTAACCCATGATGGACTTGAACATGTATATGCATTTATTGCGTGTAGCTAGTTGTAGCCAAGAACACCTTAAGGTAATGATCTTGACCATGGATCTTCGTTTTGGAACAAGGGGGAGAAACAATCTAGGGGGAGCACGTGTAAAGATATTAAATTTATACCTCTACAAATATATCAACCTTTAAGTGAGAGATCAGGATCCTGCTTTTTTTATTTGACAAAAAGGGAGAAGGAAAGCAAAGAGTTAGAGCTTACGGGGAAGAAGATAATCTACTCAGCTCGATGAAGTCAAAGTTTAAACTTCACCAAATTAAATGCCAAGATCAAGACTCAAGCTAAATCAATGGCCAACGGCGTTCTTCATCTTCGCTATGTTTGTAATTTTATTTTCTTTCGAAATTTTATTTGTCGTCATCAAAAAAGGGGAGATAGTTGGTGCGACAATGACTAGGATATCCTTTGTGTTTTGATAATGACAAATAAACATTTGCAAAACTTACAATTAAAAACGATAGCCAAAATTTAGAAAAACGGATTTGTGAAACTGGCGCGCTGGGCATGCGTCAGCGCATGGCCAACACGTCACTCGCGAAGTCTGTTTTTACGGATTTTGCAATGTCGGCTTTCCTCTTACCCGATACATATGGAAACTTCAATAAATGTATGTATATGATATTTGAGCATTTGGGAACACTCCAAATGAGGTTTAGACTTAGAGAGGAGAAAAAATGAATCCTTTTATTTTTCAACAAAACGACAACTCAATTTTTTATCAAACGCCTCTAGTCAAGGCCGAAACTTCTTTATAAACCTAGTATGAACATACTTTCAATATACCATCAAACTAAAGTATTCATTTCGGATTTACGTTGATCTTAATCACGTAACGGGCGTTACTTCCTTATTGGTCAAACTAAGTCAAAGGTCACTTTGCGTAAACGCATCCTTTCCTGTTATGGGATATGCTTTACTTGAGATGCAAAGCACTTAGCTTGTTTTCATCAAGATGATTAGTGATCACATCCATTGTTGATTATCATATATTAAAGTGTAATTGACTAATTGAGTTTGTGGTATTTGGAAGTTGATTATGCTTTGGATTTTGTCACTTCCCATAGATACAAAATGTTTTACAAACTCCCACATTCCTCCATACACCACTTCTATACCATACTTCATACAACATATTCTTCCTAATCATTTTTTAATCCTTCTTACCCCAGGTTTTATATTTTGAGGGACCGAGTATAGACGTACCAATCTGTCCGGTTACGTTAACCTCTGATTCCTGAGGAACAATGATTTATTACAGAATGAGATACGCACCAGCGATCATATAGATTCATTACAAGAACCTTCTTGAAATGTTTTTCCCGTCACGTGACAAGCTAGTTCCTCTATACCTAAGTATCTAGATTCCCTAATGTTTCGCCGGTCTCTAGACCAGATGTCCGAAAGACTAACACACTAATAAGTAAATCAACTAATAGAATGGTAAGAGTGAGTCAGGCAGTTACTATCTGCTGACTAGACCGTACAATTCCTTTTTAGCGTGTTACTTCTAATTACAAATAAGTACCGTAGAAGGCCTGTGGCAAAAATGATTTGAAAACAACATCCGATGTGCATATAAAAATTTGTTTGAGGCACAAACGAAAGTTTAAATCAAAAGCTTGCTTGATGATGTTTGAATTATATCCCGAAAGATAGAAGTGCCTTGGGAATCCAAACTGTACAAGTACATTTAATGGAAATCCACTTCCACGAGTGCGCTGTCCGAAGACCAGGCATGAGCCATTCATCAATACCCTGTGTACAACATCTCCTTTTCCCACACATTCCATAAGATCACTTTCACAACATGAAACAAAAGATTCTTTGTCATTTATCAAGATACGAGTGTATAACACAAACTATTTGGTACTTTGACATTTTTGATGAAATTAACATATAACACTTATCCCCCCTACACATGTGCGTCGAAAATCGAAGATGTTTAGCACATGCATGGATAGTGACTTAGCATTTTTAGAATCAATCGAATCATTTAAATTATCCGTTTTTTACTTGTTTAATCACATTTCCTCCCCCGATCATAAGCATGAAACTGTGAATGGTTTGATCTAAGAATGACTTAAATGTATCAACTTCTTCAAAGTATGAGGAGGAAATAGCACAAATATCAAGTGAGCCATAGAAACAAAGACCTTAAGAATACCCTAGACAGGAAATGATACTGCAATCTGTCTGAACTTGTAACCGGTTGGTCGTGTCAATCTTCAGCAATAGAACAGCAACATGCTGTCCCACTGACTGCAACAACTTTTATATGACCTGATTCTCCCCCCAAATCACTGACCCGTGTCAATGTTTGAATTGGTTAACCCGAACATGTTTGATAAAAACAAATTGTTTATGAAAAAATGGTTCGGGGCTTAGACAACTTCTTGTCTGTAAAGAAATAATGCACTGAAACGTCCACAAAATCCAAGTTAAACCGGATAATAGTCTGAAATAACTGCAAGCCATACTACACTAAATTTTTTTTAATACAATATACATGATACAATGTGAAACACTTGGTTACTCGGAGACAGACTCATCCTGTAGTTCTTTCAGAGTCTCTGGTGACATTTGTTTTAACTCCACAGCAGTGGGAGTAGTGATGCGAAGCGCTCACTCGTAAGAGGCCCCCCACCCCCCCCCCCCCCCCCCCCCCCCTTCGTAAAGATGTCAGCCAGTTGGTATTTTGTCTCCACAAAATACAACTCAACAACTTTCCTTTCAACCTGCTCTTTGATAAAGTGGTGACGTATATCAATGTGCTTGGAGCACGAGTGTTGAACACTATTACAGCATAGGAGCAATAGCAAACTTTAGTGTCACAATACATCGGAATTTTGTTTGAACGCAAATCCATAGTCCTCGTAGTTAGAGCGCATCCAAGGATTAGAGCACAGCACCTGATAGGGTATGTATTCAGCTCTGTAGTGGGAGATGGCAGTACTTTTCTGCTTTTTGGATGACCAGCTAACAAGTCGATGTCCAAGAAAATGAGCGAACCAGAAGTAATTCACCGTGGTTGTCCATGACTTCCTGCATAGTCCACATCTGCAACGCTTATAGTTCAAAGACGATCTTCGGATATACCAACAATACCCATGTTAATGGTTCCTTTAGGTATCGAAAGATCCGCATTATAGCAGAAAGGTGCATTTCAGTAGCTATTAGAGCCTCGGATCGTGCACACCATACAAACAGCAAATACTATGTCAGTCTAGATCACTAAGAAACATAAGGGAGCCAACCATAAACCACCGAAATCGTGTAGGATCAATTAGCTTCCTCCCTTATCAGCAACAAGGTTGGGACGCTCCGCCATGGAGTGTCAATGGGTGTGCATGAGTAAAACCAATACTTTTTTAATATTTCCCAGCAATTTGGATTGGATTGATAAAGATGCCTCTGGGATTTGAGAAACGTGGAATCCTAAAAAGAAGACATTTGGTCCCATCATCGACATCTTGAATTTAGTTCATTCAAAGCACAATAATTATTGCATCTTTGGGGTTGGTAAGAGGCAAAGATAATATCATCTACATATATTTGTACCAGTATAAGATGTTTTGCCTGCTTTTCCTCCGTGAAGGTGGTGGATCGACCACGCCTTTTGTAAATCCGGATTTGATCAAAAACATCGACAACTTGTCATACCACGCACGTGGAGCTTGTTTGAGTCCATAAAGAGCTTTCTTCAATCTGTACACGTGCGATGGATGATCTGGATTTACAAATCCTTCAGGTTGACTAACATAGACAACTTCATTCAGTTCGCCGTTGAGGAAGGCGGTTTTCACGTCCATCTGGAAGATGACCATGTTCATACTTGCTGCGTGAGCAATGAAGAGTCTGATCGCTTCTAATCTAGCAACCGGAGCAAATGATTCCTCAAAATCAATACCAGCTTCCTGACGATATCCTTTCGCCACTAACCGAGCTTTGTTCTTCAAGACGTCTCCATATTCATCCAACTTAATTTTGAAAATCCATTTGAGCGGGATGATAAGAATATTATCTGGACAGAGGTGACACAGCATCCATACATCTAGACGTTCAAACTCATGAATTCTTCCCTGCATAGCTCAATCTAGCACGAGTGCTCTAAGGCTTCTTGAAAGTCTTTGGTTCAACATGAGTTAAGAATTCATTGAAGAAAAACACCACATTCGCTCGGTTTTTTCTAGCTGTTTCCTGGTAGGAGACAGGTCGGTCTTTATCCCAATAATTGTTTTTCCAAGTGATGTGCTTGAGTCCACTTATTGTACGGAGGTAATTAGTTGTTGGGAGTAACATCGATATCTTCGCAGAGTGAAGAAGATGCTTCTGACGCGTTTTCAGGAGGCAATACTAGGTATCAAACACATTACTGTCAACATGATCGAACAGTGTTTCAACATCAGAATCACTAGTGTCTGGTAGAGGTATTTGATGAGGCGAAGAGGCTTCAGTAAGCTGCAGGAGCGCCTTCTAAGATAACGGTTGTGGAAGGTGAATCATTGGCATTCTGTGCAGGGGCAGCAGAACATTAACCGAGTTATTGTGGAACAACCGGAGGTATCGGAACAACCTCATCATCATCAAACCATTGAAACAAATCGTCTACCTGTTTCTTTGTAGGAGGGACACTAGGTGGTTCTGGTTCTTTTACTAGTTCAGAACGGCTGCGTCCAGACTGTAAAGCAGTAAGTTCGAGTTTTGTACTGTTTGGCACAGAAGTCATATGTTGAGGTGCGAGGCCTGAACTGGTTTGAACAGACGTCAATCCTTCGGTAAGTTAATCGAAGGTAACATAACGGGGGGGGGGGGGGGGGGGGGGAGGTGGGGGGTTTTTTTTCCTGGAATCTTGCGCGTACGTTGTTGTAGATTCGGTACGCCTTCTTGGTGGGTGCATAGCCAACAAATATACCTATATCTGCTTTCGCCTTGAGTTTACCAACGTCATCGTAGTCATTGGTAGGATAGCACCGGGATCCAAATACTCGGAAGTACTGAGTATAAGGTTTTCTTTCCCTTCAGCAGTTCATGAATAGTCTGTGCATCAAGCGTGTTACAAGAGATCGATTAAGAGTATAACACGCAGTGGGCTACATCTTCAGCCCATAGAAACCTGAGCTTTCTGCAAAGATGATCATAGTACGAGCAGCTTCATAAGAGTTATTCCGGTTCCGTCTTTCGACAACGCCGTTCTGTTGTAGACGAGGTAACGCTCTTTCATGAGAAAAATACCAACACTCACAAACATCCGTCGAGGAGTCTTTATTCACAACTCCCGTTCATTATCTGTTCGGACGAAGCGAACAGTTTCATTAAGGGCTCGTTGAGTCCTCACAATAAACTGCTCAATCGCATGATGAGTTTTCGTCTTATTCGAAGAAATCTTACCCATCCAAATCTGGTGGTAATCAACCACTATCACCAAAACATACTTCTTTCCGTGATACTTTCTGTTCTCATTTGTCCCAGAGGTCCAATGTAGTGTAACGGAGACTGCAGTATTGGTGTTTACGTCTTTATGGGATGGAACATTCTTGCTTTACCTAGCTGACAAGATGGACACAAATGTCTTGTCATATTTCAGCATGGGTATCCACTGACAAGATTTTTTCCGAGCCAATTCCGTTCAATTTCCCGAAATTTAGATGATTCAACCGACGATGCCATAAACCTGACTCGTAGAAGAGGCACTGACCACAAACAAACATGTTTCAAGCAATCATGAGAGCATATTACTCGACGTAGAATGAAGGCCCCATGGCTGTGTCGCTTTCATGCCAACTTGTCATCCACTAGTGCAACCAACATCCAGTCATGAGGTTACACTACAATGACATCCAATCTTTTGATAATGTGATTATCTGTTGAGTCAGGATGCACCAGGAAGAACATTTAAGACTCCGCTGCTGAGACTGTGATTGATGACAATACGATCCCGTATCATAGTATCTGTCTTGACACCGAAGCCAAAAGTTCCGAACTGAGTAACTGCCGACACATCTGATAAAGTGTCAATGAAACCATCTTAACTGACTTGCCAAACCCAACTAGACGGACATGCTAAGGTTAACCAAGAAAAATGTTTGGAAATCGAGACCTTAAAAAATGAGCTTCTTCAATGCAAGCAAGAAATATGTCGTCTAGATACCCACAAGGTCAAACTTGATCTTGAAAACAAAGTTAGACAGGAACAAGCCCTAGTGATTCAGCGTAATAAGCGTAACGCTGAACTTGTGCAAGAAAACGATTTGCTTAAATCCACTCTTTCAGGAAAAGAAAAATCAATTGCATTTTTACAATCTGAAAAGGAAAAGATTTTATCTGAGAAAAAGGAACTCGCAGATAGTTATCTAGATGAAATAGTTTGTTTGAAAAATGCTAACAAAGTTGCAAGAGACATGTTGCAGAGATTTAACATGCCAACACAAACTATTCCAATGCTTTCAAAGAAACCTAAAAAAGCAACCGATGACTTGCACAAGGACATCCTAGGCACCCGTAACCCAGGTCTAGGTTATATGGCCAAGCGTGCTCAACCTGTTTTGTATGATGCTGATACCCTTTTGCATCCCACTCACCACCCCGTTAGTATATGGGATAGTGAAGAGGTCTTGGTTCACCAAGTTGTTAGCATGAAAAAGATGAACGAAAAACCAGGGCATGTTCGACCCGAGAACGGTTTCTATGACAAGCTTAATGCCCTTATGTTCGTTCCTCAGAAGGAACTATCTGGAGATCAGGTGTATTGGCTTCCTGCCAACGAAATTGCTAGTCAAGCTAGTAAACCAGCCACATCTGCTACTCCTTTTGTTCATAAAAGTCGACCTCCAAGTCAAGTTCTGGCTAATCTTCAAAAAGTTAATGCTGTTTTTCATCAATTTGAAGGTATCATAAAAGAAAGAACAACACAAAAACCAGACTATGTTTCTGATACCAATTGTTGGTTCCATGATCATTCATACAAACCTTAACAATGATGTGTAGAATCAAGATGCAGAAAATTAAGACTTTATTGATGATTTGAAAGAAAAACCTTTTTTTTGGTGGCTTAGCTACCCTAACAATATTATAATTGACTAGCTAACCTAATTTTGACTAAACTAGGTGTATTTATACTAAGAAAGCATTAGCCTAGGAGGCCTTTGTGCTTTGATGGGCTTTTTCATTAATGGCCATTTTACATAATATTACATGCTTAAACGAGCTAGACTTTTGTCTTGTATCTTCGAGTGACCGAAGCTTCTTTGTTCGGGTCCATTTATGTGATCATAACAATGGCCAACGGCATTCTTCATCTTCGCTATGTTTGTAATTTTATTTTCTTTCAAAAATTTATTTGTCGTCATCAAAAAAGGGGAGATTGTTGGTGCAACAATGACTAGGATATCCTTTGTGTTTTGATAATGACAAATAAACATTTGTAAAACTTACAATTAAAAACGATTGCCAAAATTTGGAAAAACGGATTTGTGAAACTGGCGCGCTGCGCCACTCGCGAAGTCTGTTTTTACGGATTTTGTAATGTCGGCTTTCCTCTTACCCGATACATATGGAAACTTCAATAAATGTATGTATATGATATTTGAGCATTTGGGAACACTCCAAATGAGTTTTAGACTTAGAGAGGAGAAAAAATGAATCCTTTTATTTTTCAACAAAACGATAACTCAATTTTTTATCAAACGCCTCTAGTCAAGGCCGAAACTTCTTTATAAACCTAGTATGAACATACTTTCAATATACCATCAAACTAAAGTATTCATTTCGGATTTACGTTGATCCTAATCACGTAACGGGCGTTACTCCCTTATTGGTCAAACTAAGTCAAAGGTCACTTTGCGTAAACGCATCCTTTCCTGTTATGGGATATGCTTTACTTGAGATGCAAAGCACTTAGCTTGTTTTCATCAAGATGATTAGTGATCACATCCATTGTTGATTATCATATATTAAAGTGTAATTGACTAATTGAGTTTGTGGTATTTGGAAGTTGATTATGCTTTGGATTTTGTCACTTCCCATAGATACAAAATGTTTTACAAACTCCCACATTCCTCCATACACCACTTCTATACCATACTTCATACAACATATTCTTCCTAATCATTTTTTAATCCTTCTTACCCCAACAAATGATTAAACATTCTTTTCTACATAAACCTACAAACATTCCATATACTTCTTCAAATCATTCCATAATCACTATTGCCCATCTCTTATATCTCTTAATGGCAAAGTGATTAGCAACCCAAATCAATCCTTTGATTTCACACTTATCACCATCATCTTTGTACTTCTTCTTTATAAACCTTTACAAGCTTAAAACTTCCTTTCTTAAACATTCCACAATCTTATCCTTACATGGGACAACTCACATTCTTTTACACCTTGTACCTCACTGTACTTGTTGTCCTTCAACATTTCAACATAGACTCCTACCTATCACATCAAAACATTCTCCACCACATATCTCCTATTCTTTATCTTCCTCACACAATCAAATTTGAATTTTACATACATACACGCACACTCAAAGCTTCTCCTATACACTTATCCTCCTTGCTCACATACATTCTTATGTTTGAAATTCAAATTACACATACTCTTCTATCCTAACCCTTGATCATGCCAACTCACCAATCCAACTTACCTCATCGCCTCCTCATCTTTATCCCATATGTAATAAATCAATTTTAAATTTCAAGCCAAAGGCTCCCTTCTATCACATCACAACATCACATCATGCCAACTCATTTACAACTTACACATAACTCATCTCTATCCAATTTAAAATTCAAATTTCAAATTCTCCCCCATAATATCCACACTTCCTCACTAAGTTTAGCATATTCTTTGAATAATCCAGTGTACCCTAACTCACTTCTCAAACCATGGTTAGTTTCTAACTAGACCATTTACTTTGAAGGAATACCAATATATACCATTGTCTAATAGTTCTTTTCTATCTCTTAGATATGGGACAAACGACCCCTAAATCAGTTTTAAACACTTCACAAACGCTTATCAATGGCATTTGAGTGGTTGACCTGATGTAACAAAATTTGAAAGGTCTAACGTACGTACAATTGAGGTTTAACAAGTATGGGTATTTAAAACTCTAAAATGTCGAAGAAAATACTTCTGGCATTTGGCGCGCTAGTGATGACATCAGATATTTGATACTTTTTAATGTCAATTTCCCCATGGAAATGCTTGCAATTGTCTTATAAATGCCTTAATATGATACTTAATCACTTATTTTATTGTTTTTAGGAAAAACACAAGTATTTAGCAAGAAACACCAAAAATGGATGAAAAATGCACGCATACACGGATTCTCAACAGGTGTTACTGTGTAACCACATCGATAGTGTTACGCCGTAACTTATTTATGGAAACATTGGTCATCACCAGCTTTACGGCGTAATCAAATGAAAGGATTACGCCATAACATATCTCATTAAGGAATGCTGACTCATCCTAGTCAGCATTACGGCGTAACATGGATGTTTGAGTTACGCCGTAACATATTTAAGCCTAAAGTTTGGAAGCCCGCGTCAGCACTCTTACAGCATAACCAAATACAAAGGTTACACCGTAACCTATTCGAATATTATAAATAGAGCCCTCATTCTGCACATTCATCATCATCCCTTCTACCACAGCAACAAGGGGCGAAAAAGGCTTCCATACCTCGAAGAATTCCACCAGAAGTCTAAGGGAGATTCACTTATCTTACTTATTGTATTTAATCGTTCAAAACGCTTCTTGTAAGAATTATGAGTTTTCAATTAATGATTTCCTTCATTAATTCTTGTGGTGTTGTTGCTATGAGCGGCTAACCACTCTCAGTGCTGGCCTAGCCATGTATTTACTGTTGTTATGCTTCATGTTTCCTGGTTAATTATGGTTTTATCGGATATCCTTATTGCCTATTGTTGATCATTGGGTTTTGGTGGTGTTGAGGGTAGCTTAGATCCTGTTAATTATGTTATTAGACTTACTCGTTCAACATGGGGATAGCAACGTACTAGGGTAGGGTTGCGCCTATCCTTAGTGTAGGAACTAACCAAGTTACTGCCTTTGTTACATTAAACACCTAAAAAGCACAAGAACTCTTTCAAAGAGGGTTAATAATCTGCATAGGTTATAGATATTGGTCTTAAGGATAGTTGGGGAATAATCACTACAAATTGGATGCCCTACCTTTGTAACTTTTAGGGGATTCGGGATCGCAAGGAGTATAGGGCAGACCTCAATTGTAAAATCGGGTCTGTTGATATTAGGACCACCTATAAAGCAAATTAATTAAATGTGACACAAGAAACAATAGCGTGATAATTGTAATGAAATGACTAGGCTAGCAAGCTTTTCTCCCTGATACTTCTTTCATATTTACTTTCCGTAATTTACTTTTCTGTTAAGTTTCAAAATCAAATCAAAACCATTTTCAACATGACACTTTTTGAATTAGAACTAATTACAACAAGCTCTTGGGATGACCTCGAATTTACCAATTCTACACTACTAGCGATCAGGTTCTCTGCCCGTTCTGTAAGGTGAAACGAGTTTTATAAATTTAAAACTTTGTAAAAATATATTTATATAAAAATAAGTATCAAGTTTTTGCTGCCGTTGCCAGGGAGCTAAAAATTAGTAATAATTTGATTTCTTGTAATTATTCCATTTCTTTCTCTAACTTCTAAATTTTGAAGAAAGCAACAATGGCAGGGATAGATATTAATACTCTCACCATGGAACAATACTTGGCATTGGCCCTAGGAAACCAGGCACCGGGCGTGGTTAAACTTGTAATCAGGGGCAATGTCAACTTTGAGATTAAGAGTTAATTCATGCGAGAATTAAGGGAAGATACTTTCTCCGAGAACAAGAATGAGGACGCTCACAAACATGTTGAGCAAATCCTGGATATTATTAGCTTGTTCAACATTCCTAGAGTATTACAAGATGCGGTTATGCTATGCGTATTCCCGTTCACATTTACTGGAGCAACTAAGAGATGGGTGGACCGACTCACCCTAAGAGCCGTTAACACCTGGGAACTCCTTAAAAATGCCTTTATCCAAAGGTATTGCCCGCCATCCAAAACCGCAAAACAACTTGAAGACATCCACAACTTCAAACAAGAAGGGGATGAGTCATTATACCAAGCATGGGAGCGATATAATTACCTGCTATATAAGTGCCCAACTTATGATATCAACAGTCATCAAAAGGTAAACATCTTTTACAAAGGACTGAGCAGTATAAACCATTAATTGCTTGATTCGAAGGGACCAATTCTTGGCATGACACCTGCTCAAGCTCTAACATCAATACAAACTATGGCTGACCACTCTCAGGAGTGGCACGACGGCTCATCTAGCAGGAATATTGGCGGCAACAACAGTACTAATGGACTTGCTGGAATTGTAAGTAAAATAGATAACTTAGGTCGTGATATGAAGAAGCTAAAAGAAAATGTTCATACGATCCAAGTAGGATGTCAAATCTGCAAAGGACCTCACCTTGATAAAGAATATCCTCTCAACAAAGAGGTCAAAGGGGTAGAAGAGGTCAAGTATGTAGAATTTAGGCGTTTTGCTCTTTTTAACGAAGGCAACTAAGCAAAGTTTCATGTAGGACCTCCAGGATACTACACTCATGTTGATAATCATCCACCTTATGGAGAAAAAAACTAGTTTAGAAGAACTTATGAATAAACATCAAGAAGAATCAACACGAAGGAGTGCCGAAATGGAAGAATGGATTAAGAAATTCCAAGAAAATGCGGAGATTAATGCTCAAAACCAAAGCGTCTCTCTTAAAAATCTAGAAACCCAGATTGAGTAGTTAACTAAGGAACTCCATTCTAGGACTACCACTGAAGCTCCTAGCTCATCTACTGGACAGTGTAAGGCATTTATAACTGATAACAAAGCACCACTCAAACCTACATTTTCTAAAGTCCATGGAGTATCTTTTCTATCTGATACTAATTTACAAATAGTTGAAGAGGAGAATGTAGAGCAAACAAAGGTCCTCTCATGCCAATTGCCACCTAAGGAACTAAATCCAGGGAGTTTCACTCCCCCTTGCACTATTGGAAAATTAATCTTTTATGCTATGACCGATTTAGGTGCTAGTGTTAATGTACTGCCTAGGGGTATATATGAATACTTGAAACTAACCAACCTTATGAGAACCGATATGCTTGTTGAAATGGCCGATATGACAAAAAAGGCACCCTTAGGGATAACTAAAAACATTCTGGTCAGAATCGATAAATTCCTATT
>BQNB010142098.1:0-17180 GCA_026074375.1 Tanacetum coccineum | reverse complement strand
TTTTTTTGAAGGGGGGCATATTTGATATTTTTCTAATTTTCTTTCGTATTTTTTTGAAAGAGATAATTTTTCTTTCTTATGACGAGTGCCTCATAATTCAAACAAGGTTTTTAACCCGCGCTCCGCTGCGGAGCACGGGTTTTAAGTTTTTTGTTTGCGTTTCGTGAATACTAAAACATATGCTTAAACAGGCTAAGTCATTATATATTAGATGTTTTGGTTTGTATGTACCTGTTACAAAAAGTAGAAACAAACTAAGCCATAACATTAGATGTTTTGATCTACACCTAAATACTAAAACATACCTACTTAAACATGTCTTATTGCATTTTCTTGTAGAAAATATGCTAATCTAGCTGCATAAAGTAGAGTAGCTGATGAAAATCTTTTTAACAGGTTGACTTGCATGTAAAGCTGAAACAAAGACTTTTATGTTGCTCCACGACCACTGGTCTACATGTGTCACCTCTATGCTGGTTGAAGGGGCTGCCTAAATGTGCACTTGTGTCTTCTTCTTCCTTTTCAAAACCAAGATCCATGTATAAGTTCCCAGATAACGGCAATTGACTGCCAAAGATATCAGTATGCCCAATCGCCAATTAACGGCAATTGACTGCCAAAGATATAAGTATGCCCAACCGCCAATTGTGACTCCTCGCCGCCAAAATTCTGAATCGTGTATGTCTTGACACCCAACTTATATAAGCACCTACATAGATGATATTAAGTCAATAGATTGTTGTTAACAAAGCACATTTATCCGTCCGTCGTTGTTTATTACAACTAACTATTCAATTATACGTATTGGATTATCTATTAGGTACTTTCTAAAAGCCCCCTACATCATGTAACAGAACATATATTCATGATTCAGTCAGAGGTGGTAAGATTGGTAATGGGTCAGAACAGGTTATGGTTGAAATGAGCAGGTCAAGCAGGTTGTATTGACCCACAAATATTGATTTTGCTTTCCATTAGTTTACATGTTCAATTTTCTATAACCAAGTGTCTATCCGTGATTTATATAGTCTTACTCAAAGGTCAAACTAAAAATGAATTTGTTAAACCTTGCTATTATTGCTGTTGACATAGTTTACATGTTTAGTTTTTAGGAATAGTTGCTCAGAATCGGAACTATAAAAAGTTGCAAAACATTGGTTATTAAACGGCGTTTGGAATAGCTATTTTTTTTGCTACATATATGCTTATTTTAAAAAACAGCTTAGAGTGTATTGATCGCTCAAAATAATTCTCCGCGTCTTTGGGGCACGATATAAGCAGCTTTCAGTAAGTAGGTTGAAAATGAGCTTATGTAGAAGTAATTTCACAAATTTAAAAGGCCACATAATAAGTACGTTGACCTTAAATAAGCTCTCTTTGGGTTTTTTGTGTTTCAATGGTCGCAACGCAGAGCTATTGTTGACAAAGAAGATCAAATTACTGATAGTATTTCATATAATAACTTTCAAAATGCACATGTAAAGACCCCGTGATGGACCGAAGGACGAATCATAAAACAATTCTGAAGCTCGAAGTACACTCATATATAAAAGGGTGGGTGTTTGGCATTGTCTCTCAGAACTGATTTAATTCAGAATGGCTATGTTTTTAATAAGTCTTTTTGTAGGTTATTAATTTGCATGTATCAGATGAAAGAAAGATAAAAAAAGAGATTATGTACCTTAGCTATTGTCTTGCCTATAATTTTCGCAATGACTCAAAGTACATTACATTCCATGACACGGTTGTGTCCTCATTGAGTTCCACAAACACCTAAAGAATACCCACTAAGAAGAATATCATTCCTTTTGCAGATGTCATTAAGTTTCTTCTGCTGCCAAAGTGGATTCGCCTAACCTTTAATATTTGAAATGAGAAACGATTAGGAAAATGTGAAAAATATTCGAAGAAACTTGTTACTTCGATGAAATGAGTAGAAAAATCACCTAGCTGATATAGGCGTAAGTCTCTCTAACAATAAAAGTGTGTTGAATACTTGAATCCTTTGCTAAAATCTGACATATATAAATGTTAGTAAAATCATATATATCAGCTAATTAAGATTCTAAGAAAATCGATAAAACAGTTCAGTACTTATTATCAATATTTTTTCACCTTGCATTTGAACTTCACTTTCCACCTTTTCCGACTCCACCCAGCATATGATTCTTTAACATCCATGACTTCAAGCTCAAGTGTAACCGATGAATCCTTAGGATCATCTTCACCATCCTGTAAAAGTGTCCCTTATCTCAGCTTCCACCGACGTCCTTTGACACGTTCTCAGGCCCCGTCCATTACACATTCAAGACCCTATGTGAAACCTGTTACTATATATATTTACCCCTGACCACCATTGGCACGTTATCAGGCCCCATCCCCTCCACATCAAAGATCCCACGCTCAACCTGTTAAAACATAGTTCTAAGATTTAATCACGTTATCGAGTTCATTATTTTTGATTGAGTTCAATATTATTATTCTTGCCAATGCATGAAATCAGTTTTTCGCTTGCCAATGCATGAAATAAACTTCTGATGTATAAACATACAAATTTCGTCTATGATAATCTAATGCTAGTCTCATACATAATATGCTGACACTGTACACTAATGAAGCAACTTGCTATTATCGAAATGTGAAAGATTTACCTTATTATGCAGCCAAGTAACAGGATAACGGAGCAAATTATGCGCTAACTGATTACCAAAAATCACCTGTGATGGCTATGTCGATTTTCCTCCTGCGCTAACCTTTTCAGCATGTTCTCGCTATTCACAGTTGTATATTCTGCCCAACTCAGCATTCCAGATACCATATATTCTTTGCGATAACGTCTAAAGCTACAACTCTCCCGAATCCATGATTGTTAATCATCTGCCATGAATTAAAAATGAAACTAAATAAGAGTAAAAAAGGAGCCAAAAAAGGATATGTTGTTTCAAATATGTATGTTGCATTTTGCCATTATGTATTATCCCTGTTAATTGCTTTTAGAGGCAGTGATGACACTGCACATTGATCAAACATGTGAAAAAAAACTAATACAGCAAGTTACCTTAAGTAGTTGACCGCCTCTGCCCGCTACTGGAAGGCGCAAGTCAAAATTCCCTTTGTAACCTTTGTCTTGTATCTGTAATAATACGGTGCAAAAAATTAGCATAACCTAGCACATCTATTGTATTTCGTAGCAAAAACAAACAGTTATTATTATTGGTAATACATTTACTACACACACATACATGGTCTGTCATTTCAATCAGCCACTCTGTCTGAGAACACAAAAGAAGTTATGCGGAAGTGGCTTTACTCAAATTAAAAGGATTGTGCCTTTGTTCAATTCGGGGGTTGGCGCGAAACAGTTCTCAAAATCCAAACTCAGCACTCATCACCACCACAATTCATTTGAGCACCTCTTGGTGGCTCTGTAAGCTGGAAGATAAGAAGTACACACATGTAACCCTTATCTGTCAACTCGTTGCTATTACCAGCGGTAACCAACTTTCTCTTACCACACACTTTGTTGCTTTTAGAACTGATTGTTAACGGGTTAAATGACCCGGAAAATGCAAGTAGACTATTCAAATGTATTCCGTCATCTAATACATTCGCATTCAAACTTGTGATTTCATAGCTAAATGATAAACATTATCGGCCAAACTACGTAAAAGTTAACAACTTTAATTTGGTTCCCAATAAAGTTTTGAACGTTCCTAAAATAAACCTACTAACCTGCCGACCATATTTCATCATTTTTGAAAGACTCCGTAGGTATGCAACAAAGCACTAACCGGCTGTTCTACAACCTGAGATTGAACTCCACCATAAGGCATACAGTCTGTCATTGGAAGCAAACCATCTGTAATAAAACAAGGAAGATAGTCATATTAGATATTTTTTAAACCATCGTGAAAAACTGTAATCCAACTTTCATACGATATTATCTGTAAGAAACAAAGGTTAAGATTTTAGCATGAATCTCTAGTTAAATTATACTCCAAACTTTTAAAGTGAGATTTACTATTATATGCAGAAAATCAACTTAGAGTTTTTTAGGACATAAAAGGTTATAAAGGGTTGCTTGGACAACAAAAGGGTCAAGAAAAAAGGCTACAAAATCCGGGTTAGGGGCTGTTTGGACAGGGGCTTTTAAGGGTCTACTTGGACAATAATTAAGTGCACAAAAGACGTTCTAATAAACTTGTTTGGGGATTTTTTGACAAACCTTTAGATTGGCTGTTTGGACAGCAAAAAAAAGGCAGAAGAAGAATAAAATCTCCCCTCATTCTCTTCCATCAGTACCTTCAAGATCCGTTGCAATAGCAAAAGTTTCAATACCAGCACATCTAGTCATCATATATTTATACCTTTCGACTGCTGTGTAACCTGATATAATATAACACGTCAGATTGGCAAAAAGTTAGAATTAGAGATACCAAATCTAAGGTGCATTTGGGATTGCTTTATATTGTTTTTTTAAAACAACATTTATTTTATCACAGATAAACATGTTTATAATCTGGAAATTATCTTAGAACTGCTAATTTGCTGAATCAAAGCCTACAATAACATATCACATTTTTATAATGAAATCCGAAATCCCCATATATGAACAGTTTCAAGGCCATATTTAAAATACGGTCGAAGACCAAAAAATCAAAATTTACACTAATGGGCCTATGTTATCTTCATGATCAAGGCTTCTGCCGGCCTGAATTTCCCGAAGCAAATCGAGCATGAATGATCCTTGTTGTTTCATTACCACATTGTTATGGACTCTCTTATGACCACCTAAACCTTTTCCTGACCCGAATTCCCTATTGCAAATTGAGCATTTATAACTGTACTACTTTTTTCACTATGAATTACGATGGTTTATCAAAGCATTATATAGTCTACTTAAATAATCTAAGATACTATATCATTGTCTTTAACTTAAGTTCGATATTCATGACTCTTAAACACTTTGACAACGCGCGGGTTACGAACTTCGTTAAGATGAATTCTAAAGTTTTGACATGTTAGTAGTTAATTATTATTTTAAGTATCTAGTTGGTATAACTTAAAATGTTAGTGTATTAATCTGGGTGCATGTGGGACGTGACGTCGTTGGATGGTGATCAAGGAAAGAGATGAGAGATAGTATAACAGGCTTTCCTAATTTTAGAAAGAAATAAAAACTCACTTTCTTGCACTAACACCATGTCGAGATAGAAAAAGAGCTATTTCTATATTTGCCTCAAAAGATTTTGGTGTATGCACCTTTTGACTCAAAAAATAGTGTGTTCCTCAAATGCCTCAGAGCGACCTGAGCGACCGGAGCGATTTAATTAAAAATTATTGAAAGTACAAAAAAAGTACAATTTTAAAGTATAAAAAATATTTTTTTTTGTACTTTTAATAATTTTTAATTATGTCGCTCTGGGGCATTTGAGAAACATACTATTTTTTAGGGCAAAACGTGCATACACCAAAATCTTTTAAGACAAACATATAAATAACTCATAGAAAAATAAGTATTGTATTAGAACAAGTAGCAGCATTGTTGCTTAGCGAAAAGGATGACGTCGTGTTGGATGACGTAAGCATTTGTTATGACTTTGGTATGGATTTTAGTTTGAAAATACACTAAACAATTGTTTGGCTGGTCACTTGAGATTGATAGATGTAGTAATAGTAACCAATTAACTATCATTAATTGTTTTTACTAGTTATATTTTTTTGTCTTATTCTACCATTTTAATTTAAATATAATTAATTAATATCAAATTCATACGGAGTATATAATTTATAAAATTATAATATATACATTTTATAATATATTTTCTCTCTCTTACATCAAATTCTAATTTAAATCATAATCAAATTCTAATTTAAATCAAAATCCTAATCATAAACTCATACTTCAAATGTATGTTTGACATTTGTATATGAAAAATTATATATAAGGCTACTTTTATCGGTGAAAAAACACTTTCTCACCGGACACATCAATGTTATATTAGTTTTCTCTCTTCTACCTTTTACTCTCACTATCTCTCACCTTTCACACTTATCAGTTACCGGAACCCTCATCGGACAAACTTTTTTTTATCAACCGAATAGCCTCGCCTTGAGTACCGCCTTTAACTCTTCATCGGTAGTCGACAAATGTAACGCTTCGTCTCTTTAACGGTTTTCTAGTCGTCGGATTTCCAGCTCCACAGCCTTGAGTCCAGCTCTTGCTTTTTGATCTGCAATAACTATGTCATTTTCTCGCCCTTTTGAACGTTGCACGGGTCGCTGGCCATCAACTTGGCCAACGATTTCACATCAAAAGCATTTGCTAAACCTGCCGACGAGGTCCCCGCTTTTGCTTTCCTCTTGGCTTGGTCTCTGCCAATGGGAAGACTTCGAAAAACTTCCTACACTTCATCTTCCTCGTCCCCAGTCGTGATATTCAAATTGAAAATGCCATCTCCTGACTCCCTAGTGTTAAACGAACTCTCGTCGCTCGACTTGTATCTCTTGCGTATTCTCTCCTCCTTGTCTTGCATAAATTCTGGAACTTCTCCGCTATTCAATTTATCACGTTTTTTTTAACTCCTCTCAGCAATGAAGAAGTGTAAACGGGACTGAGTACTCAACTTGATAATCTGTTAGTGCCATTTGAATATAATCCGTGTCGTCGTCTCCACTAGTTTACGCCCGAAAAGTGTTAGCGTACACACCACAAAAAGTAGCAACTTTTGGATGCACGGTCCTCCATTTGCTGTTAACCATATCGTACGTCCGGTTTGTGCTACGGGGAGTATTTTGTTTAGACATTGTGTTAGTAAAAATGATAAAGAGAGTAGAGAATAAATAATTTAAAGTTGTGTTTAGAAATGTTGAAGTTTAAGGGGTATTTATAGGTAAATAAAACGATAGTGTAATTTTTTTTTTAAATATACCATTACATGCATAAGGGGGCCCAAAGTTTCACAATGCCCCAAATAATCACCGGCTCACCTTCGTGAGTGTATTTTGTTTCTTGTGGCGCGTGACGTCGGCTTGATTTAGGGGGGATCACGCATGAGGATTGACTCACGGGACGATTTGTGACAATGTCAGGACACCGAAAAAAGCTGCCTAAGAAATTCTAACATGCATATTGCAATATATTTGTTAAGGCTACATTTATCGGGACCGTGAGCCCCTCACAAACGTGCCAGCACAAGCCAAAATCAGTCACGAATGTAAGCAGGTCATTTTTTGGGCAATATGAAAATGTGGGCCACTTAAAAGATGTTAACTTTTAACCACTTAAGGGTGGCCTAGTGGCAAAAGGGTTTGCGACTATCACTTTAATATGTGTGAGGTCCCAAGTTCAATTCCTGCTAGGTACAAACAACCTTGTAGTGGCCACGCCAGCCTCCTGAAAAGGGAGGGTTTTACCAGCTTTAAGTCTATGTGGCGGTGGGTTCAAACCTCGTGGATTTGTCAGCCAAAAGGTCGGAAACCATGATCACCAAAAAAAATGTGGGCCCCCCTTATGCATGTAACTATAAGTAAGTAACTCTAAATACCATATTCTACGGGTTACGGGTCCTAATACCGTCTTCCACAGTGTTTTTTTTAATGGCAACTTTATTAGAACCACTAGCAAGGAGCTAGAAAATTACAAGGAAATCAAATAAGGGTGTTGAAGCCAACTTACCCAACTAAAAGAATATTTAACTCTAGCTACACACCATGTAAAAGAACGTAAAACAATATCATCAAAAATATAATCTTTCCGAGGCTTCTTATCCGCAAACAAGAGATGATTTCTGTAGCTCCAAATGCACCACCAAGCAACGTAAAAAACTCCTTCCAAAATGTCTTTTATTTTAGATCCCATTCGAAGAGATTTGAACCACTCGAGCCAATCTGAATAGGAGCTGAAAGAAGATCTCTCCAGATTTCACCAACAACAGACTAAATGCATAACATCCAACGCCAAACCACAGTTGAAGAATAAATGGGTCGTGTCTTCATCCGCATCACTACAGTTTAGGCAAGAAACTGAGATGACCTCGACGCCTCTTCTAGACAAATTCAAACGCGTAGGGAGCCGGTCTAAGTAAACCTTCCAAGCAAAAATGTTGATTTTAATCGGTACACATTTGATCCAGCGAGTAGGAGACTCATCTTTAGGGAGAACAGTATCATCCAGAAGGTTGCGAACGTCTTTAACTCGGAAAATACCGTCACCGTTCATGTCCCAGACCCATCTATCCTCCATGTTAGATAAGATCACCGGTTCTAGGGTTTCAAGGAGGCGCGAGAGCTGCTGAGCTTTAGCCCCGCCTCTAACAGTTCTACGAAAAGAAGAAGTAACAGAGAGGTTGAGATGCATGTAACTATATACTTTTAAAAAAAACTTTTAATCACTACCATTTTAGTTACTTATAAATACTCCTTAAACTTCAACACTTTTAAACACGAGTTCAAATAATATACTCTCTACTCTCATTATCCTTTTACTAACAAAATGTCTAAACAAAATACTCCTAGCAACATAACCCATCAATAACTAAGAATGTTAGCCTCAAAAATATTGAGTCGAACAAGGAAGTTCATTCATTATATTAGGTCTCGGTCACTTAATTAATTATACGTTGTAATAGGCTAGAAGGGTAAACGGGCTCGTAAATGTAAGCTAATATTGTATGTGAATTGGGCTAAAGCCCAAGTCAATCCAGAGTCCAGCCTAAGTAAAAGCCCACACGCACCATGTAGTTGTGTAGGGTATATATACCATTTTCCTTCATGGAAAATGGTGTTGGTTCATTTGTAAGAATTCCATTTACAAGTAAATTAACCATTTTTCTCTCTCTTGTTTCTCTCTCTAAACTTCTTCCATTTTCCTTCTCTTTTCTTCTTGTATTCGAGCAACAGGTAATGAAGTGAAGTGATTCAGGGTTACCGACATTTGGTATCAGAGCCTCGGGTGTTTAGTGTTTAATTTGTGGTTTAAAAATCAAAATTCGTGTATTATTTTGTTGTTGTTTTGGCAAAATTCATTTCGTGGCTAAAATGACTAAAGTTGTGTACTTTTGTGTTTAGAACAATCCCTTGTATCACTTATTAAGGTTCTATAGCTTAGTTCGTGGATAAATGGGTGAAATCGAGCTAGTTTAAAGTTTTTTTTTTATCTTGGCTTCTTAATATGATATAATCATTATGTTCTATTTGAACCTGCTATGCTACCTTTGATAGTTTAACCTTGACATTGAAACCATATTGCTATGATCCCATTGAAATGAACTTTGATATGACTTTGCTTTGAACCTTCAGTTTGAGAACCAAGCCACTAATTTGTTTCCTACCATGTAAAGGTAAACAATGTCGTGTCATTGATGCACCTTTGCATGACTCATGTGTGAGTGAGTGATTCTCATAACCATTTCCCCTCCCCCCCCTCCCCCCCCCATTTTGATATATATGTGCACTATGAAAGATTATTATTTGTTTAAGGGGCCGTATGGATGCATCCTAGATTGTTTTGTATTCTGATGGATTATGACATATGAATTTTGGGTGACTGATGATTGGGTGCAATCCACGTCTTTCCACACAACTTTTGGAGCTCATGACTCCAGGTCACTTGATATGATTATGTTTGGGCTTTGGTGATGAACTTAACCTAATTTTGATTCTCTGATTCATCCTTACCTTACCCTATGATTTGATATTCTTATTGTCCTTACCTTTATATTTGTATCCCTTTGATCATGTATTGTGATATCCCTTTTACCTTGTCTCATATCCTTGTTTGATTTCCGTATCTTTTGCATTCGATTAATATATTGCTGTTCACTGGGCTTTGTAGAGCCAGCCGCAATTTCTTTTCCTGGCGGCAGGGTATCTAAAGCTAGAGCTGGGGTTCTTTCGGTTATGATGCTGATGTGGACCTACCCTAGAGATCTTACCTTTGTTATATGAATTGTTTCTTTTCAAGACATTTGTTATTTCGTTTGGATATGTTTATCCTTTGAGAACTTATGTACCTTAAGTCGTGTTGACTTATTATCCTGTGGTATTATTAAAGACTTCCGCTATTTAGCTTGTTATGTTTGTGGTAATGCTTTTCGATGTCACACATATTTGGAATAATCTACCCGTTTGGTCGGGGCTTACAATTTATGGTATCAGAGCTGCCAGGTTAATCATGACGAGGTCTTATGACCTTAGAGCTTAGGCTATGACATGTGAGGATTGGGTAGACATTAGGTTCCTTCTGCGTAACTCTCTTCCGTAACCTATCTTGTTTTCGTTTGCTAATCGTTTTCTCGATCGTTTTGATGATCGTATTCGTCCTGCGAATTTACTTCCTATCCATATGCTCGACTTTGATGTGATTCTTGGCAGGATTGTTGGCTTCTCATCGAGCAACCAGTGACGTTTATGCTAGACCGTGATCTTTTGGTAACGTTCACCAACCTGAATTTGTTTATCATGGTTCCTCATCGCTTAAGTCCGTTAAGCTCATCTCTGCTATGAAGGCACGTACCTTGATTTCTCATGGGTGCCAAGGTTTTCTGGCTTCTGTGTATATGACGAACTTCTGAGGAGAAGTCCTAATATTGAAAATCTTTCTGATGTTTCCGGAATTCGCTGATGTTTTTCACCGAATGAACTTCCTGAATTCCGCCGATCAGAGAGATTGAATTTGGCATTGAGTTAATTTCCGGTGTTGAACCTATCTCAAAGGCTCCGTATCGTATGGCCCAAAAACCCCCTGTTGAATGAAAGAGTTAAAGGAGCAGTTACATGAGATGTTGGAGAATGGCTTTATTAGACCCAGTGTTTCACCGTGGGGTGCACCGGTCTTATTTGTTAAGAAGAAGGATGGGAGCATGCGTTTGTGTATTGATTACCGCGAACTCAACCGTATTACAATTCGTAACCGCTATCCTCTTCCGCGAATCGACGATTTGTTTGACCAACTGCAAGGGGCCAAATATTTTTCTAAGAGTTTATTTTGCGATCTGTTACATCAGCTTCGTGTTGAGAGAGCAGGATATTTCTAAGAACTGCTTTTTCGTACGCGTTATGGGCCACACATTCTGGTTATGCCCTTCGTCTGACAATGCTCCTGCCGTGTTATGGATTTGATGGACCGTATTTTCCACGAGTACCTTGATAAGTGTCGTTATGTTTTCATCGACGCATCCTCGTTTACTCCAAGTCCTGAAAAGACATGATACAACATCTACGATGTGTGAGATCTTAGACAGAAGAAGTTGTATGCGAAGTTTTCGAAGTGCGAGTTTTGGTTACAGCAAGTCGCTTTTCTTGGTCATATTGTATCTGCAGATGGCATCATTATGAGAATCCATCAAAGTGAAGCTTATCACCAAATGGCCGAGACCTACTAATGGGTGACGGAGGTGAGAAAGTTTTTCTGGGGCTTGCTGGCTATTACGACGTTTTGTTGAGAGGGTTCTCCCATTAGCTTTACCTCTTACCCAACTGATGAAACGGGTAGAAGTTGTGTAGACGGATGAGCGTCAGGAGAGTTGAGGAATTGAAACGAGATTGGTTTCTGCTCTGAATATTGACTCTTCCCATCAGGTTCTGGTGGTTTTCAATATACAGTGGATGCATCAAGAAAGGTTGGGTTGTGGTTTTTGATGCAACATAAGGAGAGTGTGACCCCTACGCTTCAAGACAGCTGAAGCCTTATGAAGTAAATTATCCAACCCATGATCTTGAGTTAGCTGCCGTGGTTTTTGCATTAAAAATCTGGAGACACTATCTGTATGGTGAAGCTTGTGATATTTTTACAGATCATAAGAGTCTCAAATATATTTTTACTCAGCGAGAACTTAACATGAGACAGAGAAGATGGTTGGAACTTCTGAAAGATTATGACACTAACATCCAATACCATCCGGGCAAGGCTAATGTGGTTGCCGACGCACTTAGTCGAAAATCTGGGATGATAGCTTGTTTTGATTCCATGATCCTTCATGATTTAGAGCGTTTGGATGTTGAACTATGTGTACGAGGTTTCTGATGTTATTGGCGAGTATGAGGATAGAAGCTAACCTCATGCTACAAGATCAAAAAGCTTAAACAAAGGGACGACAGTGAGTTGTGGGCTATTGTGCAGAATGTTGAAGACGGTAAACATACTGAGTTCAGTGTTGATGATGACGGTGTTGTGTGGTTTGAAGATAGACTATGTGTTCCTAATGATCAGGCACTTCGCGAGAAGGTTATGACGGAAGCTCATAGTTCTCCATTTACTATTCATCCAGGTTCAACCAAAATGTACAGAGATTTGAAACAGTACTTTTGGTGGAACGGCATGAAGCAAGATGTGGCTACGTTTGTATCCAAATGTATGACTTGTCAGCAGGTCAAAATTGAACATCAGAGAGCTAGTGGTTTGTTACAGCCGTTGGAGATTCCTATGTGGAAATGGGATGAGATTTCCATGGATTTCGTTACTGGTTTGCCTACTACTCAGAAAAGACATGATGCGATTTGGGTGGTTGTTGATCGGCTAACCAAGTCTGCTCATTTCTTACCCATTCGAAAGAACTATGGTATTAGTAAGTTGGCGGAGATTTTTCGACAGGAAATCGTTAGACTGCATGGTACTCCGACTTCTATTGTGTCCGACAGAGATCCGAAGTTTACGTCTCATTTTTGGAAAGGATTACAGAAAGCTTGGGGAACTCGTCTTAAGTTCAGTACAGCATTTCATCCTCAAACCGATGGTCAGTCAGAGAGGACTATTCAGACTTTGGAAGATATGTTGAGGGCTTGTGCTTTAGAATGGACAGGTAGCTGGGATGAATATTTGTGCTTGGTGGAGTTTGCCTACAATAATAGTTGGCATGCTAGCATCAAGGCAGCACCTTTTGAGCTTTTGTATGGTAGAAAATGTCGAGCACCTATTTGCTGGGATGAAGTAGGTGAGCGTTTGATTGAAGGTCCGGAGCTCATCGAGATTACTAATGAGAAAGTGGCTGTTGCTAAGGAGAAATTGAAAGAGGCTAGATCGCGACAGAAGAGTTATGCTGATAAGCATCGACGTGACTTAGAGTTTCAAACTGGAGATCGTGTATTTCTGAAAGTTTCGCCATTCAGAGGAGTTAAACGTTTTGGGATCAAGGGCAAGCTCAGTCCTCGATTCATTGGTCCGTTTGAGATTTTGGAACGTATTGGAGAGGTTTCGTATCGTTTTGACGCTCCTCCGCAGTTATCGCACGTTCACGATGTCTTTCATGTATCTCTTTTGAGGGGATACCATTATCATCCATTGCATGTCGCATCTTATCCTTTTGATCAAATTCAGCCTGATATGTCTTTGTCTGAAGAACCTGAATCTATTTTGGATCGTCAAGAGAGAGTCATGAGAAATAAAGTCATTCCTTTTGTGAAGATTCTTTGGAAGAATCACCCAGAGCGTGAGGCTACCTGGGAGACCGAAGAGTCTATGCGAGCTAGTTATCCTCATTTCTTTGTCTAGTTCGGTATGTTTTCGTTTCGTTCTCATTTCCGTTTTCATTCCGGTTCATTTCAATTTTCGAGGACAAATTTTTTTTTTAGAGGGGAAGAAGTGTAAAACCTAAAATCTCAACAAATGTGAATACCAAATACCCCTAATGCAAGAAAAATTCATAAAAGCATGAATAAAATTCATTTAAATGTTAAAAATTATGAAAATACAATATTTAGCAATTATGAAAATTTTTGTAAGGTTAAAATACTTTATGTTATACAATGAAAATAATTAAAATTATTATAGGTAATATGACATATCAATTATATATGTCATTTAATTAGACTATACAATACAAAATTAATAAATAAAATGTGGATAAATATAAAAATATTATGAAAATAATTAAATCTGATTTAAAAACATTTTAAGCCCCTAGGACTCGGCCAAATAAGTTATCACATCTTTATTTCATTTTTCATTTGTTAAATCATTAAAAACAAATGCACCAAAACCCTAAAATACCAAAGTGATGGCAAACGAATTTTCCAAGGCAAGGACGAATTTTTCCAAGATCATTTGAAGGCTAAGGAGTGTGGGAAAAATAGTGGGAAGCTTGGGAAGTGATTGATTCGATTTTTGATATTGTTTTGGGTTCGAAAAGCTATACCGAGTGCATAAAATCATAAAATCATCAAAGGCCATCAAAGGTAATTTTATAACTATGTTTCATCATATTAACATGTTATAAACCTGAGAAAAATATCCATGCACTTTATTTCGATTTTATAAATTGAAACATATTCAAAACCCTAATTTAGAAATGAAAATTAAATCGGCATATAAAATATTGGTAAAATTTATTTTATATTTTTCTGGGGTTTTTCATATCTCATATAACTCAGAAAAATTGTTGGAATAATTTATACATGATTCGAATGATTTTTGGAGATTTCTTTGTATTTGCCAAAATTATTTATTTTTTTATTTTATTTTATATGAAATTCGAAAAAGGAAAAAAGGGAAGAAAAATGGTTAAAATAATTAGGGTTAGGGTTTTGTTTATTTTGTCCCAGGTATAAGTTAAATGCAAGATTGGTAAATAATTGTGTTGTGATTGGGAAAATTTGGATTAAGTTTTGTGGGAATAATGTGTTAGCCGATTTTGGTATAAAAGGTAAAGGACTTTTGTTTTGTAAATTCTGAAACTATGGGGTCTGTTTTAGACATGTTATTATACTTAGTATATTCTGTATAAAATAAGTTGGGGGGTATAAAATGTCATTTTGATATTATTTTGGATTTAAAATGGTTAATTACATATATTAAGTAATTAGAAATTAATTAATTAAAATAGAGGGACTAAAATTGTAAATTCTGAAAAGTATAAGGTTTGGTTAGTATTTAATGTATAAAGTATGATTTTGTCATATTTGAATCTATAAGGGCTTGTTTTGTAATTATGGATAATTAATGATAATGTTTAAGTAATTAATAAACCAAAAGGACTAAATATGTAAATTATGTAAAATTAAAGGTTTGACTTGTAAATACAGAAAATGGAAGGTATAATCTGAATAAAATATGAAACTTTGATATTTACACTTTTAACCTTGAAGATTGTTGATTTTGCATATTAAACCCTAAAATATGGAAAGTTGTCATATTTAACCCTAAACTTATAAGGTTGGCATATTAAGTCCCTAAGCTATTCAAAATACTTAATAGAATCTCAAATGATGAATATTACTAAAAATGGAAAGTTACTAAAAATGGAAAGTTACTAAAAATGGAAAGTTACTAATTATGGAAAGTTACTAAAAATGGAAAGTTACTAATTATGGAAAGTTACTAAAAATGGAAAGTTACTAAAAATGGAAAGTTTCTAAAAATAGAAAGTATAACTTAAATGAATGGTTTGTAATTCGAATTTATCATTTCTTTAGGTTCGGTCAAGAGGGAGTGATTTTGATATTCCTGTGGTGTTTCTTTGATTTTGCTTTGCTTCGGAATAAGGTACGGATATTCTTAATACCTACACCTCTCACCATTATTATGATTTATGCGTTGCTTCGTTCGTTCCGTTATTGGTACAGATATTCTGACCTTATCGTTAAGGTTTCTCATGACATATTCCTCTCTATCCTTGGTTACTTATGTGATTTGCTACCTTTGCTCTGAGCCTTTTATCTTGGCATCATTATATGAACTAACATTATGTTTCGGTATTTGAACCCTGCTATGCTACTTTGATATTGAACCTTTGACATTGAACTTTGCTGTGATCCCTTTCAAATGAACTTATGATATGACTTTGCTTTAACCCTTCAGTTTTAGAACCAAGCCACTATTTGTTTCTAGCCCATGAAGGTAACATGGCCGTGTCATCATGCACCTTTGGCATGACCATGTGTGAGTGAGTGATTTCTCATACGTCCCCCATGATATATAGTCACCTCATGAAGATTATATTTGTTTTTAGGGCGTATGGATGCATCCTAGATTTTTTTTGTAATCGATGATTATGACATTATGATATTTGGATATTTTGGTGACTTGATATTGGGTGCAACCACCCTTCACAACAGACTTTGGAGCTCATACTCCATGGTCACTTGAATGAGTTGTTTGGGCTTGGTGATTGAACTTAACCTAATTGATTCTCTGATTCATCTGACCTTACCCTATGATTTTGATATTTCTGATTTGTCTTACTATATATTGTAATCCCTTTGATCATAGTATTTGATATCCTTATAAACTTGTTTCAATATCCTTTGATTTCCGTTATCCTTTTGCATTCGATTAAATATCTATTCACTGGCTTGTAAGCCTCAGTGCAATTTCTTTTCCTGCGTAGGTATCTAAGCTAGGAGATGGTGTTGCTTTCGGTTAGGAGTGCTGAGTTGGACTACCCTAGAGATCTTACCTTTGATATATGAATTGTTTCCTGTTCAGACATTTGTGATTTCGTTTGATATGTTTAATCCTTTGAAACTTATGAACCGTAAGTCGTGTTGACTTTTATATCCTTTGTTTATTTATTAAGACTTCCCCGCTATTTATGCTTGTGTTATGATGTGTTTTGCCTTTCGATGTCACACCATATTTGTAATACTCTAGGGATAATGATTAGCTCTTACCAGTTATTTCAGCTTTATGGTTGCTATCAATTGCAATTACACATCGTCCCTAAAATCTGACACACGAGTTTTATTTAGGACGTTGGATCTTGTTTAGGATTTTTTTCGTGTGTGATTATTGAAGCCATAATTGTCCTTTGATGAGTATTGATGAAGAAGCCATTTACGGTGGGTTTTTTTGTTAGATTCAGAAGAGAGAGAAGACACAAATGAGTAAGGTTGTGTGTGTTTTTTTATTGTTTTGTAATCGTGGAGAAAAAAAAGATGTAGATGGAAGGGAAGAAGAAACTCTCATCGTGTGGTTTGTGAGTGTATGGAGACAATATTTAAGAAACAGGTGGATAGGTGGGGGAGACACGTGTTGTAGATAGAAGAGGGCAGAGAAGAGAAGTTACGGGTGGAGTAGGAAGTTTTATTAATTCGACCATAAGCCTAAAACTAACAAACACCCCCTAAAGGAGGCACTCCAATGTTAGATTTGCTTTGTTTAAGCTTATTTCTTGGCCAGTGAGCTTATTTGGCTTCATATTCTTTCTGACCGTAAGTTCGGGTAGGAATACACACTTTAGCAATGG
>BQNB010142097.1:0-14423 GCA_026074375.1 Tanacetum coccineum | reverse complement strand
TAGCTTATTAGGTATAGGTGGTCATATGTTTTAGCTTAGTTAGTTGATTGTTTGCTTATTGAGCTTAAAAGCTAGCAACAGTTAAGCCTCTCTTAGGACTTAGTGCTAAAAGTAAATCTGTCATATTTCAACTTGGCTTATTTCTAGCTTAATTCTGAGTTCTTTAAAAAGTTGCTTTTTTGATACTGTTTATATTTGCTTATTTTAGCTTTTTACAAAAAGAAAAAAAAATGATTTAAAAAAAGGAGGCATGGGGGTCGAACCCATGACCTCCCCCTTACCATAGCTAATCCTTAACACTGACCTCTGCTCCAAACGTGCCCTTGGGACTTTTTCAACTTAGTTTGCATAAAATATTGTTTTAACCTTTCTTTTTTCCTTTTAGCTTTCAGCAATTAAACTGCTTATTTCTGGCTTATTTATAAGCCACTTTTCCAACTTTTATTTTTCATAGATTAAGCACACTTTTAGCTACTTTCCTTGAATATTTCATAATTTTCCCATTTTATTTACTATTTTTAATGAATTTTTCTTTTTAAAACTGTTTTTAAATCATAATAAATTAAATAAAAATCAAAAAAATATAATTCTTTTTTTAAAAATTTTCTTTTATCGTTTAGGACCTAGGAAAAATAGATTTGCATCCGTAGGGTTTAAATTTTACAATTTGAGTTTTTAAAGAACGGGTTTAAAATCCTGTTCTCGTTTTCGCGTTTTTAAGCTTAATTTACTTCCGTTTTTGGTCTAGTTTTCTTTGTTCTTACTTTTTAGTCACTTAGGGTTTATTAAAAGTTAAAAAATCATTTTATGGTTTAAATTTAATAAATTAGGTTTTTAGTCGCGTTCGTTTTTAATTTCCGTTAATGTTTTCGTGTTTTAACTTTTATTGCCTTTATAATAATGCTCCCGTAGACTTAGGATTTCCTTTTATGCCTTATTTATGCTTCCTGTAGAATTTTAGGATATTAATTTGCCTTTTTATGCTTTCCCGTAGTTTTAGGTTTAATTTCCCGTGCTTTTTTATGATTTTCCCGTAGTTTTAAGTATATCTTAGTTTAAATTTTTGTAATTTCCCGTAGGATTTAGAAAACCAAATCAAATCCTTCTTTCATTCAAGCATCCAAAAGTCAAACCAATAACGTAACCGTCAATTTCACGCCTCGTCGGGAGAACGACCCGGGGGATTTTTGATTTTTCCTTTGGTCAAAAGGAATTTTCTTTGAATCTTTTGGAAGACTTATCGTACTATAATTGAATTATAATCTTGAAATTATCCTTATATATTTATTATATTTATTATATTTATTATAATTTATATATACAAAAAGGCTAGTTTTAAAGGTTATCACTCCTCCACCACCACAATCAACACCAACTCCGCCACCAACAACTAGAGCAACAAATCCTCCATCTACACTTCCAAATTTCGCATCAGTCTTCCAATTCGACAACAGAGTTACAACATTAGAAAAAGAAGTTGCTAAACTCAAAAGGAATGATCCTCTCAATACTCAAGTGACTGCTCTTGTAGATGAACACCTAGACTCAAGACTAGGAGCTACAAGAGACGAATTCATGAGCTACCTTTTGGCATCAATCACAGCAAGGATCACAGAGCAAGTCAAGAATCAACTACCTTAGATTCTACCAAAGGAAGTATCTAACTTTGCTCCTCTGGTGATCCAAAGCATGGTTACTGAGTCACTTGAGCATGCGGTTCTAGCCAAGGAGTCTTCTCAACTACAGTCTTCATATGAAGCTGCTGCTTCACTTACAGAATTTGAGTTAAAGAAGATTCTTATCGACAAAATGGATAAAAGTAAATCATATCTAGCAGCTCCTAAAAATAGAGATAGCTATGATGGATTGATCAAATCTTATGACCTCGACAAGTCTCTCTTCTCCACTTATGATAAAGTATACTCGTTAAAGAGGAGCCAAAAAGACAAAGATAAAGATGAAGACCCTTTCGCTGGATCAGACCGAGGGTTGAAGAAGAGGAAGACTAGCAAGGATGCAGAACCAACAAAAGGTCCTAAAGCTAAAGAATCACAGTCTGACTCAACCAAAGGCACCAAGTCTCAACCAAAATCTTTTGTAAACTCTGTTCAATCAAAGGAACCAGAGTTTGAGGTTGCAGATTCAGATATGCCACAAGATCAAGAAGGGAATCTGGGTAATGATGATGATGACCCCATGAAAGAGACTGTATCTAAACGTGACTGGTTCACCAAACCTACACAACCTCAAGAACCTACTGATCCTGATTGGAATGTTGGCAAGACTCCACAACAAGGACGAACTCAAAGCTGGTTAATGACTCTTGCATCTTCTACTGATAAATAGTCAAAGACCTTTGATGAATTGATGAGCACTCCTATTGACTTCTCTGCATACATCATGAATGGCCCGAAAATAACAAATCTTACTCAAGAAACCCTGTTAGGACAAGCATTCAGACTTCTCAAAGGCACACGTACCAATTATGTAGAGTTAGAATATGACTTTGAAGAATGTTACAAGGCTCTTTCAGAAAAACTTGATTGGGAGAATCCAGAAGGCGGTGACTATCCATTTGATCTTACCAAACCCCTTCCTTTAGTTATGAGTGGAAATCGTTAAAAAGTACCAGTTGACTACTTCTTCAACAATGATCTCAAGTATCTGCAAGGAGGAGTTTCGACAATGACCTACACGACTTCTATTACAAAGACAAAGGCTGCTCAATATGATCTTCCAGGCATTGAAGACATGGTTCCAAATATATGGGTTCCTGTTAAAGTTGCCTATGATAAACATGCGTTATGGGGAATCTCACATTGGAGAGAACAACGTAAGACCTTCTATGGATATGCACGGGGCCTGGAATCAAGACATGATGTATATTCTACGAAACGTATTCTGGCAGTAACTCAGGTCGAGGTAATGAGGAAACATGGGTATGGGTATCTGAAAGAGATTGTAGTAAGAATAGTCGATAACGACCTTTACACATTCAATGAAGGCGAATTTCCACGTCTTTGTATCAATGACATCGAGGACATGCTACTCCTTGTTGTTCAGAGTCGACTCACAAATCACTCGGGCGATGATGCTTTCGACTTCGCAATAGCATTGAGAATGTTCACCAGAAGCTTGGTTATTTAGAAGCGAGTCAAAAATCTTCAACTAGGAGTCGAAAGTTACCAGAAGAAGATCAACGTCACCAAGCCAGAAACTACCAAACCCGACATCAGGAAAAGAGACCCATACACTCCATATCAAGACCCTCAAGGATTCATTTATGTTGACAACAAAGGGAGAAACAAGTTGATGTGATCAGATAAACTCTACAAGTTTAGTGATAGGACATTAACTGGGCTTCGAACTTCGTTGGATGACATCACTAAGAATATCCAAATGGAGTACCTGCCATAGAGAAGATGGAGTGCATTGGAAAAGAAAAGAGCTAATATCATGATCAAGGCGATTGATAACCAGCTGAAAGAAAGAAGGATGATGAGGAGCCTCGAAAAGTTTATTGGTGAAAGGCACTACGGAACTGACCTCTGGCTACTTCAACAAACAATATGACTTTGTCATATTGTGTTCGACATCATAAGGTCATTTCGTATAGTTTATAAACTTGTAAATATGTATATATGTAGTGTAGACTTAAAAATTAGGCATATATAGTGTTTGAGTATGAATTTTCAAGAATTTCTTAGTAAATTCAATTTTTTTTCAAATTAACATACTCAAACACCATATAATACCCTCATAATTTAAGAGGAGCATTAAAATGTTCCAATAATCGGCTTGTTAATAATTGGACATCTTTTTCTCCAAAACCATGAATATTGGAATCAATTGATATCCAAAATATCAAGAGATTTGACATTTTTTGATAAGAGGAGAAGATGTAATTAAAATATATGATTAAAGATGTGAATTTTAAGATCTTTAGTATACGCTATCCTATATATGTGCTCAACTCTTTCGATTAATCGATGCACATATGAAGGGGGAGCAAATGGTTACGTGTTGGCTGAAATGTGGAAGTACCAAAGACCGACCATTTAAATTACTGTATTGGAGTTATAAGGTGGTTAAGTTTAGGTATCCATTCCCATTATCCAGCCAGAACCGGAGGGATCTACCCAGGGATATTCCACTAGATAGTGTAGAAGTCCTTAGGTATGAAAAAAGGAGTAAAGTGAGATTAAGGGAAAAGTGCCGACTGAGATGGAGCTAGTACTGGAACATACCCAACAAGGTACTAGTTATGAAGTCTCGGTAAGCGCTAAAGGGGTTGAAAAATTAAAAAGAAAAGTTAAGATAAAGGGTGAAAAAAAAGAAGCACTCCTTACACTTAGGCAAAAATTGGGTCAACACATTTGCTGTCAAGAATCACAAAGTTGATTGCTGACATTGAAGACTGACATCATTGACCTAGTGATGCAATGCACAACCCTCATTAGCCACTCGGAATCTCTCAAAAGATTTTTGTTTCATTTCTTATGGAGATTACACGCATTTCTATCAACTTTCTCACTCCGAGTTAGTTGGTATTGAAAAGGTGGCAGTCTGCTCCAGCCTCCGATCACTAAAACCAAAGAAAAGGCACAATAGAGTCTCAAGAACGAAGAGATCATCCATAAATCTCATTAGGACACTATTCAAATGTATTTGTTGCTCACACATTGTGAAAACAAGTAATTATTTAAGAGTCCTACGCATTATCCTTGTGATCTTTCCAGAACATCAGAGTGATACGAAAGTAATCACAATGATGATGGAAATCCTGCTAGAGCCAACATCAAACAAGCTCTTGTTAGGAAGACTTGATGCGTATTCTAGTAGAATCAAGCTTGTGGACAACTTGGAAAAGAAACAATGGTGCGATTCTACATGAATCAAACTTGTTCTAGTATATGAACTGACGATTGATGAATTTTGAAATGTTTAAAACTCTCGATGTGTCGGAAAAACACTTTAGCAAGTGACACGTCGATTGATTTTTTTTCAAATCAATTTGTATGATTTTCAATCTGAGATAGTAACCGATGGTTCATCTCTTACCGTTTTAATGCATAGTATACGTTCCGGTAATGAGTACATGCTGAGTACGATGAATCTAATACATATGTGTTAGAAAGATTCAATACTTCAACTGGAAATCCTGTCAATGAGATTCTTCTTAAATTGAATCTACCTGATCACAGGTCAATCCTCACAGATTTAAAGGTTACTCCAACCAAACACAAGGGAATGACAAAGCCATATTCGTCCCCCAAATTTATTGCTAACTATTTTATTGCAGATTCATATAAAGATGGACATGGAGGTACCTAGTTCCAGCTGACTCAAAGATTCATAGCCACATGCTCATACTCGACCGACATTTATAAAGACATCATGAAAGCTCGTACTTGTTTCAAGACTTTTGCTACTCTAATACCGCATGTCCTTCTCGAAGCGACGAAGTGTTAAAGTTAAAGAACTTCAAGAAAGATGCATCATTAAAGCTTTTAAGTTATCATATCAAGAAAACTATGAGCATGTCGGTCCAAAGTTACAAGATCACAAGATGGCAAGATTACAAGACGATGTAAAGAGATTATGCTTGGTTGATGATCTCAAGAAGTTCAAGATCACATTCATATCAAGTCAAAGCCTAAAGTTAAAGATTACTACAACATATCACAAGTTAAAGATTGAAGTTAAAGACTATGAGCTCAAGACTAAAGTCAAAGCATAGTATGCTAGGTTTAAGTTTTTTGTAAATTAGAGTGACCTCCCTTAGGGGGAGATTGTTAGGAATACGAAAAGTATAAGTCACTTCCAATATAGCTAGTGGTAGCTCGTAGAGTAATCATATGTAAAGTTAGTAAGCTAACCGAGCCAAAGGCTCATGGAAATCTCATGACTAAGCCCTTGGCCGGCCATAGCTAGGAGTATTTATACCCTCTCCACACGTGGAGAGGGTGTTGGTTGTTTATTTTCTCATTTGGTAATCTAATAGTTCTTTCTTTGTTTCTCTCTCTAAGTGTTTATCCAACCACCTCTTTCTTTCTTTAAAAACCCTAAACGAATCCATCCTCTATATGTTTTAAGATATTCTACCAGTTGTTTCTCGGGTATTTCCCCTATTGAAAGCTCGTTGACACTTTCTCAATATTTCTTTGGGATGAAGCAATCTTTCTGTTGGCAATGGGACTACGCCTTGAATAACGTGCAACCTTATTAATGTCTAATGTCTTGAAGTGTTTCCACTTTGCTTCGGGTCTGAAAATAAACTATCATAAAAATAAACATATAGGAATTGTCACTCGTCCAGAAGAAGTCAATTCAGCTGCCACAAAAAATGGGTTGTTCGATTTTTACCATTCATTTTGTCCATCTTGGAGTTAAGGTTGGAGGTGCGATATCTAGAATAAAATCTTAGGATGACGTGGTTGCTAAAGTATCCTCTCGCTTATCCAAATAGAAGCTTAAACCCCTTTCAATAGGTTGTCGACTTACTTTAATTAAATCGGTTCTAACATCCATTCCTTTATACCATATGTCTATCTTTAAAGTTCCCTTGGGAGTGTTAAAGCTCTTAGAATCGATTAGAAGAAAATTTTTTAATGGAGCGGATGGGTCAGAAAGAAAAGTGGCTTAGATTAGTTGGAATAAGGTCTTAGCTTCCAAGAAATACGATGGTCTCGGAGTTTCTAGTTTCTATGCTCTTAATCGAGCTCTATTCTTTAAATGGGTTTGGCGATTTTTTCTCATGGTTCTTGTCTATAGACGAGATTCATTAAGGCTATTTACGGTAAAGAATGTGCTCTTAATTCCCCAAGTTCTTTGTATAAATGCTCTCTTTGGTTAGACATTATTCGTGAGGTTACTGTTCTTCGCACAAAAGGCATCAATCTTTTAGATTTAATTCGTAAAAAGGTGGGCAACGGGTTAAACACCTTGTTTTGGGAGGATCCGTGGTTAGATGGTTTGGCGTTAAAGCATAAATTCCTGAGACTTTATGCTTTGAATAACTACAAACAAATAATAGTTGTTGAAAAAATTAATCATGCTTCCATGGTTGATACTTTTCGTCAACCTCCTAGAGGTGGTGCTGAGGAAGAACAACTTGGTTTCCTTTTATCCTGCATGGATGGTCTAATATTGACGAACATCCCTGATCGTTGGGCCTGGTCGTTAGAAGCTACAGGTGAGTTTTCTATTAAATTTGTTCGTCAACTTATTGATGATTTGATTCTTCCAAAGGAGGAAGTCGTCACAAGGTGGGTTAAAGTCATACCCATTAAAATTAATATGTTTACTTGGAGAGTTCGTTTGGGTAAGCTGCCAACTCGATTGAATCTTTCCCTTAAAAGTAATGATATTTCGACTATTGTTTGCCCTCTTTGTCATGCCTCTATCGAATCTGGTTCCCATATCTTCTTTTCATGTCCAATGGCTTGTAATTTATGGAGGAAACTTATGCGTTGATGGGAGCTCGAGGACATTGATTTAGCCTCTTATGATGATTGGATTCTATGGCTTAATTCCTCTCGGCTTTCTAAGTGGCTGAAAGAGATCTTGGAATGTGTTTGTTATGTGAAGTGGTGGTTAATTTGGCGCTTCAGAAATTAATTGCTTTTTGGTGCTACAAATCCGCGTATGGAGCTTCTTTTTGATGACTTGGTTCAAAAAAAAATTAGTTGGTGTTCTAATTGTTGTAATTCTAAACTAAATTGGGTTACTTTGATGAAAAATCCTTGTACCATTTGCTTGTAATTCTTTTCTAGCATCTTGCTAGTTTCTAATAAATCCAGCATTAAAAAAAAGACATGACACTTTCATGAAATAATATTTCGATCTTCATATTTCCATTTTGGATCTTATTTTACCTTTTAACTTCATGCTTATCCTAACCTTATTTCACGATTTCGCTAACTCTATTGCACCTAGACAACTCCACATTATGTTATGCGAGATCCTGCTTATAACTCTAATTTTCCATATTGTATTGGCGTAAGGATTAGCACGGCACCAGATTGGTACCGAACCCGTATCGAATTGGTGGTACCTTTTTTTCCCGAGCATGAAACGGGTGTATCGGTACTGTACCGAACGGGATTCGGGTGCGGTACCAGAAAATCGGTACCTATCCGGTACTTCCCGTTTTTTGTTAGACCAAAAACAAAATTATAGATTTCACCCTAATAACTTTTTATGACAACAACAAAAAATATGATATACCGTGCATTTTCGAGTGATTTCGAACCGAGGGTTCATTATCATAACCTGAATCTGATTCATCGATATTCAACATTAAGGTTTATTTAAAATTGTGTCATCTCTCTACATAAAATCAATATGTGTGAATTAGATACAAATAAATTAATAATCATTGATGTAACTATTTATAGTGATATATGCGAACTAGATATAATAAACTAATAATCATTATATACTAATAATATATTCGTATGTGACTAACAACTTGAGTCGACCAGCTAATATGTATACTGATACGTGCGAATTCGATATATAAACTAATAATCATTGATGTAACTATATATCCTTATTATTAGATAAAATAAATTAATAATCATTGCAAACTACGGTGCATACTAAAGACGTCTTATTGCATATGTAAATGAAGAAAAATTTTAATTTTTTTTCAATCATGATGATCGATATGATTTAAAGATAGTATATTTGATGATTTGAGTGATTAATAATAAGTTCGGATTTAATTGTTTTTAGATTTATGATAGAGCTATGATTGTTATAGTAGCTTTTTAGAACATGTGGTTTCTTTCCTTGTGAGTATTCAAATTTCGAGTATTTTTCGGTACTATCTCGTTTTGGTACCGCTACCAAATTAGTGGTACCGAGTTTTTTTTGCTTGATTCATGGTACCGGTCCCGTACCGTGTACCAGGAGTCGGTACGATTTTGATTCGGTACGGTACCAGGATTCGGGTCCAAATGCTCATCCCTATGTTAGTGTCATGAGCTAAAAGATGACAACTACTTAAAAAGTTCTATAAATTTAAACATCTCATAAAATACGTATATGGTTAATCGATAGAGCAATCAATACTGTAAAAACGATATGGATGACTCAAGCCCGCAACAAAGCACGGGAAACTTTATACGTGTTTCTTCGCATTACACAAAATATTAAATCACCGGTAACATTTATTTACCATTTTACACTATCCTGCCGCGGAGTGGTAAAATCACAAGAGCTTTAAAGGGTGTTTGGCATTGCGTTTTGATATGGATTATTTGATTATTGCGTGCTGAAAACGCATATAATCAGTTTTGAGTGTTTGGGAAGCAAAAGACAAAACGTGATTATTTTTGAAGGTCCCAAAACGCAGTTTTGTAAAAGCAGTTATGGACATGCTACAGCAAAACGCAATAATTTATTTCATGGCAATTTTACGAGTTTGTCTACATTTCAGCCTTTTCTTTCCTTGGATGCTTGCGCTCTTCTTTGTGCAAAGAAAAAGTGTGTTTTATTGTTATATTTGTACATTGGCAAACTGACTTTGGAGTTGCAGGTAACTATGGCGGTGATGTAAAATGAAAGTGGAGGTCTGGAAGAGATAAAGCTATAAAGCCCTAAAAATATAACTTAAAACAAGGGCTTAACTATACATGCTAAGAAAAGTCTTAGCCCAACACTAAACTACTTGTTAGTTTGTTATTTTGTTAGGTCCACGATGGTATGTTCTCAATGTTAATATATATATACTAAAGATGGCATAAAATGGCGTCGTTTTACGCCACCAAAAGCATAAGCCCAAACTCCACCGAAAGCATAAGCCCAAAATCGGCCCACACTTAAAAAAAATTCTTTCCGCCCAAAATAGAGAAACAAAATAAAAGTTACACAACGGACCCTCAACTTTTAACTATTTACGACTTTTTTATATAATAAAATTTATTTATCAAATATAGAATACATACCTAGCGATTCATTCAGATACAAAAATACCCGCAAAAAGATCTTCGAAAAACGGTGTCGTTTTACGCCACCAAAAGTATAAGCCCAAACTCCACCGAAAGCATAAGCCCAAAATCGGCCCACATTTAAAAAAGAAATTTTTCCGCCCCAAAATAGAGAAACAAAATAAAAGTTACACAACAGACTCTCAACTTTTAACTATTTACTACTTTTTTATATAATAAAATTTATTTATCAAATATATAACACATACTTACCGATTCATTCAGTGATTCAGAACAAAAAGATACCCGTCAGAAAGATCTTCGAATGCGAACCAAAACAAGACCAATATTGTAAATGCTTCTAGACATTACGCCACGATTTTATAAAATTTGTGAAAGTTTTAACATAAATAGGAAAAATAAGAAAATTTACAAACATACCCTCAACTTTTATCTATTTACAACTTTTTATATAATAAACTTTGTTTATCAAATATATAACACCTATCTACCGATTCATTTCTAGATAAAAAATACGGCAAAAAGATATTCTGAATTGAGAATACAAAAAGAGGCCGCAAAAAAAAAATAATTTTTTTGGGGGCCCAAAAAATAAATTTTTGCTTCTGTCATACATATCGATTTATAAAATATGTGAAGTTTTTTCTACTTAATATTATATAAACAGGAGTCCATTTGTTTGCCCTTGATTTTGCTCCCATTTTTGTGTGGCGGGTAGATGGGCTGGCCCCCTGGATACGTCTTTTAGGAGAATCGTTAGAGGACGGGGTCGAACAGCAAAGAATTCTCAGATTTAAGTTTCGTTTTTGAATTCAGTGGTTATTTCAACGTCTATTGACTCGTTTGGTATTTCTCATCCGCATTTCTATAGCATTGTGGTAATTTTAGTGTTGAAGAATACCTCGTCTTGATATTGATGATTTGGTTGCTTAACTCTCATTCTTGGCCGATAGGTGGCGTTATAGTGTAATTCCTATTAGATTAATGTTATTATGTGGCGAGCTGTCGGGGGTGAACGGTGTCGTTTTACGCCACCAAAAGCATAAGCCCAAACTCCACCGAAAGCATAAGCCCAAAATCGGCCCACATTTATAAAGGAAATCTTTCCGCCCCAAAATAGAGAAACAAAATAAAAGTTACACAATAGACCCTCAACTTTTAACTATTTACGACTTTTTTATATAATAAAATTTATTTATCAAATATATAACACATACTTACCGATTCATTCAGTGATTCAGATACAAAAATACCCGCAGAAAGATCTTCGAATTGCGAACAAAACAAGCCCAATATTGCAATGCTTCTGACATACGCACGATTTTATAAAAAATGTTGAAGTTTAACATAAATAGGAAAAATAAGAAAATTTACAAACATACCCTCAACTTTTATCTATTTACAACTTTTTATATAATAAACTTTGTTTATCAAATATATAACACCTATCTACCGATTCATTCAGATAAAAAATACCGGCAAAAAGATCTTTGAATTGCGAACAAAACGAGCCAAATATTGCAATGCTTCTGACATACATACGATTTTATAAAAAATGTTGAAGTTTTTACTAATATATATAACAGGAGTCATTTGATCATTTTATGTCACATCATAATGCCATGTCATCATGGTACTATTTTTTTATATTTTTTTAGTAAAATTCGTTTTTTAATTTTTTTTTTTTTTTGTAAAATTAGTTTTTTCAAAAAATTTGTAGCCTACTTGAACTTGAGTTGTTTGTACTTTGTAATATTAACAAACCACTCAACCACTAGACTAGGTGATTTTTTTTATTATATCTTGTAACTTAAAATATATAATCTTCATGAAAAAAATGTCATGCTTTAAAAAAATACAAGTTATATTTGGAAAATATATTTAATATTGTAGAGCATTTATCATATAAAAAAAGGTACGCCTCCTTTTATAAAAACTCTGATGGTTATTATCTTTGTAATTCGATCTATCAGTTTATATCATGAATGGTTGTGTCATTATCTTTGTAGTTCGATCTATTATTATTATCGTGGAACATGCATGATAGTTATTATTGTCATAGAACATGCATGATAGCTGAAAGTTTCCTTCTTTCGGGTGCGGTGTCATTGGGTAATCCTTTTAATCTTCTCTTTGCAGATGAGGACTTCAATAAGGGATTTAACATAGTTATAGTTATTTCTCCTTCTCTGTCTAAAATCTTCCGAAGGTATATGCAGTCATTTTAATATTGATGTACTCATTGATGAACATTAGTACTTTTGCCTCCAATAAACATCCTTGTCACTAATATGACTTTTATTTGCAGACATGCTCTTTTATTTGAAGATATAAAGGGCGATTATAATAATCCGGTAGCTTTTAATAGTAAATCGGTTAGGTAATTCGATGACTCACTGACACGAGGTACACATATTGTATACAATCCTAATTGTATAGTCACGGAACCTCACTTCTTTCTGCACTATTTGTGTTTTTGCAGTTTCTTTTGGTCTTCAATCAGTGGATGACTTTCTTGAAATTAAGCAGCTCAAATTCTAAATGCGTGTATGCACACCTTTACTTTGCATTCATGTAGTATTGTATGTACCAGTTTATTATCATAACTTGGTTAATCATTGATTTAAAAATTCTTGAATGCAGCCATGACAAGATTCTTAGACGGCTAAATGCAAAGTAGAGGTTACATACATTGAAGAGGTAATAAATTCATCATTTGATTCTTTGTATTGGTTAATGGTCCATGGGACATTTAGTTATCTCGAACATACAATAAACTTGGTATACACATGCAAATATGATAAAAGCATGGTTGTATTTAACGACAAGCTAGATGTTAAGCTTGGTGGTCTCTACCTACCCACTAATAATGGCTCTTGCGGTTTGCTTAACCTTAAAATTTTGAGAAATCTTAAGCCTAACATAGTAACATTATATGCGGTTTAAGCAAATCATCTCTGTTAACCTCATTTCACTTAGCCTCCGGATCAGTTAGTGTTGACATCTATAGGCAAAACAATAAGAATCTATTACATAAGCATAACAATAGCGGGAGCTTCAGATCTTCAACACAATAAGAATGAGATTAAACTAACATTGTAAATCAAATTCGGCATTATCTGGTTTGTGGAAATAGTTGTTAATGATCAACTAAAATCTGTGATGTTATGTTCAGTTTGATCTCATGCATATTTTTTTTCAAGTTCATTCATGCTGCTTATTAGAAAAATAGTTGTTATTAATGAACGAAAATCTATGTTTTTATTCTTCAAGGTGGCATATATACCCTTCCCAGCCAATTATCACCTGGTGCGACATATCTAATCCCAAGGATGCTTGTGGTTGATCCCATGTAGCGAATAACTATTCCTGATATTTGTATGCACCCCTGGTTCATATGCTCACCTTCCATGTTATTTGGTAGTTCATCCTACAGATTCTATGCAGCAAATTAAAAAAGGTAGGTTGACCCTACACTTCTTTATTGACCATATAGTTCCGCTCTTTTGAAATTAACCATCATATCTGTATGATACTGATATATTCTGGATGATAATGTAATTAATAGACTGGTGGGCTAAGAAACAAGCAGAATGAACACAAGAAAGCAATGTCTGATGTTGCTAAGAGATCAAAGATTGAAAGATCTAAATGTCAGAAAAAGATAAAGCAACGGAGTGCTGACGAACAGTTCAGAGGCCATGGAATATGGACGGGAATGACATAGATGTTGAACGATGTTGGATCGAAATTCTAACTTGCAATAAAAATATACCAAAATATAAAGTTTTATTAATCTTAATCTGACATCATCATTTGAGTTTTACATTCGATACATATTTATACTAATTGAAAGGGTGCGAATGAACAGATGCAACCCTTGGTAAAATAACTGCTTTTCGGTTATAACTGTTTTACAGTTATATAACCGCCATTTTATAACTGTTTTGTTGGCGGGTTGTGATTATCCGGTTGGTTGGGTTTCAGCCTAATATTCTCCCTCCTAATCACAAACGCTGCGATGTTAGATTTTTTAGCGTTAATCACTTGACTTCAAAGCAGTGTAGGTTCATTGTCAGTGTCATAGATGAGATGAGACTCTTCTTGCTTGGTTTTATTGTATTTCCATTTTGTGCATTCCTTCGTAAAATGTCCATGCTCACCACATTCATAACACCTGAGCTTGATTTTGTCTATGCTTCCACGACTAGTACCTTTTCCATATCTGTTTTTGTTTTTGGTGAAGTTTCTTCCATGTCCTCTACCACCTCCTTGATTATTTAAACTTACCAATAGAAGTTTGTTTTAATAATTGTTTTCTGGTTCGTCTTGTCTTTTAAGTCGTTTTTCAAAAGCTGTTATTCTTCCTACGGCTTCTTCAAATTGCATTGTATCAATCTCTTGATATTGTTCGATAGACGCCACGATCGGTAGAAACTTCTTTAGGACTGAGTTAAGCAGTTTCCT
>BQNB010142096.1:0-17180 GCA_026074375.1 Tanacetum coccineum | reverse complement strand
TTCAACCTTGGATAAGCACTTTGGCTCGGAATGAAGATCCTCGTGAGTCATTTAATGAACTAATGGACACTCCTCTAGACTTCTCAGCATTCATGTTAAATCGGCTCAAAGTTGATACTCTGACTCCATAATTATTAGCTGGTCTAACATTCAAGTTAATGAAAGGCTCATGCAAGAGTCTGGTGGAACTAGAATATTTCCTTGAAGAAGTCTACAAAGCAACTATTGATCAACTTGACTAGAACAACCCTGAAGGACAGCAATATCTACACGATCTGCACAAGCCCTTACCATTGATACCTAATTCACGAGGTTGTCAAGTAATACCTTTTGATCACTTCATCAACAACGACCTTGCGTTTTTAAGTAGTGGTGTCTCAAGCCGAACTTACGCTACTTTAGTGACGAAGAAAGGCTGCAGATTATGGACACATCAAATAGATTGAAGACTTGGTCCCAAACATCATGTGGAGTCAAGTGTCGATTGTCTACGACTAACATGCACTATGGGGCATCTCTCACTGGGGGCTAAAACATCAACATTTCTATGGATTTGCAGTAAAAAGGTAATCTGCTCGTGATGTTTGCTCTAGACACAGAATCATTGCAATTTCAAAGCTTAAGATTGTCAAATGGCAGGATCACTATTCGTAGAGATGACGACAAGCTGTATACATTCAAAGAAGGCGATTACAAGAGACTTTGCCTTCAAGACATCGAAGACATGCTGCTTCTTCTAGTTCAAGGCAAGCTGAAAAATCTCACTATTAAGGAACGTCTAGCTTTGAGTGTTTCATTGTGAATGTTTATAAGAAGCATTGTCATCAAAAGGCATGTGGAAGATCTTCAATTAGGTGTCGTAAGTTAACAAAAGAAGCTCAACCTCACAAAGCCTAATACGTACAGATCAGATCTCAAACAAAAGACAGCATATACAGCATACTCTAATCCTAGAGGTTTCATATATCAGAATAAAGACAAGAAGAACAAATTGATGCGTATTGATGAACTACACAAATTTAGTGATGGTACACTCAACGATGTTCGGTCTGCTCTTAATGATATTCTAAAGCGAATCCGAATGGAGTACCTGCTACAGACAGTCTAAAGAAATGTAGACAGGGAAAGAGCAGGAGCTATGATTCAGGCTATTGATCAACAGCTCAAGAACAGAAGGATCATAAAGAGCCTGGAAAAATTTGTTAGTGGGAGACCGTACGTGGGAGACATTCGGCTGCTGGAAAGGACCATATGATTTATCATATGATGTCGTCATCATAAAAGGTCAAACATTGTACATGACATCTTGTGAATATGTTTATAAGTAGTATAGACTTTAACTAGGATAATATAGAGTTCGAGTATGAAATTTTCAAAAATTCTTTACGAAATTCAAAAATCTTTCAAATTAACGTACTCAACACTATATCATATCCCTCATAATTTGAGGGGGAGCATTAAAATGTTCCTAATAGATTTTCTATAATATTTTGTCCCCGAACGTTTAATCAATTGATATCCAAAATATCAAGGGATTAATATTTTGAATAAGGGGAGAAAATATGATTAAACTGAATCTAACATGTACTGAAATATGATCATATAAAATGGACTCAATGCACTCTACACTTAGCATGTACTACGATAACGATGCACATGTTAAGGGGGAGCTTTTGGTGATGATAAAAAAACTTTCAAAGTGTAAATCTTTTGATATTTATATTAAACACTTTGATTGAATTTTTTTTCAAAGTTTTTGATGGATTGTGATGGAATACCTAAAAGACTGACCATGTACTTAAATTTACAGAGATATAAGGTGGTTAGGCATAGGTATTCAAATCCTATGATCCAGCCAAAACTGAATGGATCTCCTAGGGATATCCACTAGATAGTGTAGAAGCCCTTAGGTATGATACAAAAGGAGAAAAAGTGAGAATCGAGAATAATGCCGACTGAGATGGAGCTAACATTGGAATAAACCCAAAAAGGTGTTAGTTATGAAGTCTCGGTAAGCATTGAAGGGGTTGAAGAATGAAAAAGAATTGTAAGGATAAAGGGTGTAAAGAAAGAAGCCCTCCATACACTTAGGCAGAAACTGGGTCAATACATAAACTGTCAGAAACACTAAGCTGTTGTCTGACATTGAAGACAGTCATGGACCCAGTGACGCTATGCACAACACTCTCTAGCCACTCAAGGTCTCTTAATAGACTCTTGTTTCATTTCTCACGGAGATTACACGCATTTCTATCGTCTTTCTCACTCCGAGTCAGTTGATATTAAAAAGGTGGCACTATTGAGTCTAGAGCTAAAAGAGATCATCTATAAATCTCTATAGGACACTTATCCATTATAAGCTGGTTTCTCACACACTGTGAAAATTAGTAATATTATTAGAGTCCTACGCATTATCCTTGTGATCTTGCCAGAACATCAAAGTGATACTTAAGTATTCATAATGACGATGGAAATCCTGCTTGAGCCAACATCAAACAAGATCTTGGTAGGTGACTTGTGTGGTTCTTATGAATCTAACTTGTGACAACCAGAAAGCAACAATGGTGCGATTCTATATGAATCAAACTTGTTCCAGGTTATGAATCAACGATTGATGAATCTTGAAATGCTAAAACTCTCGATGTGTCACAAAACCACTTTAGCAAGTGACACGTCGATTGAATTTCAAATCAATTTTTCTATTCAATCGGAGAGACAGTAACTCACTGGTTCACTCTTATCGTGATGTCTGCTTTGAGACATTCTGAAAATAAGAACATGCTGAGTACGATGAATCTAATACACATGTGTTAGAAAGATTCAATACTGCAAGCTGGAAATCATGTCAAGGAGATTCTTCTTAAAATTAAATCTACCTGATCACAGGTCGATCCTCACAGATTCAAAGGTTACTCTAACCAAACATAGGCGAATGACAAAGCCATATTCGTCCCCCCCCCCCCACTTTATTGCTAACTGCTTTAATGCAGGATATTTAAAGATGGAGGTAAAGGTACCTGATTCTAGCTGTCTTAAAGATTCATTCCCACATGCTCATACCCTACCGACAAATTTAAAGATATCATGAAAGCTCAAGTACATAATTAAAGACTTTTTCTACTCTGATACCGTACGTCCTTCTTAAAGCGACAAAGTGTTAAAGTTAAAGAACTTCAAGAAAGATGCACTATTAAAGCTTTTTAAGTTATCAAATCAAGAAAGGTATGAGCATGTCGGTCCTAAAGTCACAAGTTCACAAGATGGAAAAATTTTACAAGATAGTGAAAAGAGATTATGCTTGGTTGATGATCTCAAGATGATCAAGATCACATACTCACAAACAAGTCAAGCTAAAAGAACGAGCTCAATCCTAAATTCAATGATCACTACGCCATATTCACAAGAAAAAGAAAATGAAAAGAAGACTATGAGCTTAAGACTAAAGTCAAAGCATAATATGTTAGGATTAAGTTTTTGTAAAGTGGAGTGACCTCCTTTAGGGGGAGATTGTTAAGAATACGAAAAGTCTCAGTCACTTCCAATAATAGTTAGTCAAAGCCCGTAGTTAGTCAAATGTAATGTTAGTAATCTAATTAGGCCAAAAGGCCCATGGAAATCCTACAAGCTCTCCATGGCCGGCCACTAGGGTAGTATAAATACCCTTTCCATACCTTGGAGAGGGTGTTGGTTGCTCATTTGTTTTCACACACTTAATGCATTTTCTTTCTATGTTTACTTTCTCTCTCTAAAGTGTTCATCCAACCACTCTCTTTCTAAAACTACCTCTCTTTCCCTAACCTTGTATGCTATTAGATTTCATTCAATTTTACCGACTTTACCTAATAATAAACACTAACGGGCAGTGTACCCGATCAGTTGTAGGTTTGTTGGTAAGTAGGGTGTTGATCGCTAAGAGCGAGTGTTAACACTTAAATCTATCAGTATTTTAGTTATCTAAGTTAGTCTTAATTTATTCTATGTTATACCTAAGTTAAACCTAAACTAACGAAAAAGGGAGTTTTTAACATGAGAGACTGGCACGAGTTTTGATTTACCTAGACTAAGAATAGGGCGATTAACATAAATAATTTTGATAATTAGAAGATAGAGAAGCGATCAAGCCAGATATAAGGAAAACGTATTAACCATATTTAATCTAATAAAACGTAGGTTTTAGTTTATAAGTGCAATGATTGTCTTATCTCGTTGTTGATATATCATTCCAAGATTTAGGCAGTACTTCTTCCTAAAACCTAGATCTGGCAATACTGTCACAATGAACTAAATCCGCATAAAGTACGCATGGTTGATTATAATCTATCTTAGAAGACAATAATGGTGATCTTATTGAATCCTAGCTCATCGAGACTTTAGAAACTTACTGCTTAACGGCTTTTTATATACTAGTAGTCCACTGTCCAAATCCTTACCCAAGAAATCATAATGTCATTTGTTAATCCTTGGCCAACTGCTAGTCTAACTTGTTCACTAAACCAAAGGCAAAGACAGGTCAATATTTGTGATCCTATTACTCTAGATATATAAATTACAGATATGAAGAGCTATCCTGGCATCTAGCTAATGCTCTATTTGTATTCCTAGATCCAGTTAAATGATAGGTCGCATTCTTAAGCACATAAACAACTATAAATTGATAAACATAATCAACACACAACGAATAAGTTACAATCAAAATAAACATAAACCAAACATTAAATTATTATAAACATGGCTAATACCTAACGGTATTAGCCAATAGCCATTGTAACTATACAAATGTCATAGATAAATGATTAAGGTAAACTAAGCAATAATGAATGATACCAAAAACCAAACGCGTATTTAGAGTATAGAAATTACAAGGGTTTCCTATGGATTGAAGGACGTTGCAAGACCTTCGTGGCTTCTCTTTTCTTCTAAAAGTCAAACCTGGTGGTTAATGCCTTCTTCTCTGTCTTCGGTATACTTTTGCACACTAAAATTTGTCATTAGGGTTTGCTATTTATAGGGTGTGGAATTAAGTTGATACGCCATATTAAAGGAGTTCGATACGGCGTATTAGGGTTTCTTGGTGTGGGATCCATGATTATTATATTCCAGAATGTTCCATGAACCGTCTCATGAATACAGCATATGAGTCTTCCTGGATACGGCGTATTGATCTTCATATCTTCGTGGTTGCAAGTGAAGTCAAGGCACAAATACGATGTATCTTCCTTGATGGATACGGCGTATAGAATGTCAGAACAGTGTCTTCAAGATTTCTTCGTTTAAGCTTTAAAATGTGTGCCTTTTAGGTAAACTTCATCAATTGCTCGATAATTACTGCAAATAAAAAATATAAGCGATTAAGTACCAATTCATGAATAAATGATGTAAACAAGCAATATAGATGGGATAAATGATGCTATAAAAGTGATGTTATTTGATGTCATCAAATATCCCCCCACTTGAATCCTACTTGTCCTCAAGTAGACTTTAGAAAACTTATGAAAATGTATCCCAATCTAAGGTTTAAGATTTTTCCTTTAAGCAACTTTTTGTTTAATTACTAGCACACAGCCAAACACCTCACGAAGTAGGAAAATGAAAAAACTCAAATGACTCAACTAATCTATGCGGTAATATTTAAGTAATTCGCTCAATTCATCGGTCGTGATGAGTATTCTATCATAAGCATGGCAAGGATACACATCTCCACCACTAAAGCTAAGGAGTAACAAGTCTAAAAATGTAAATTGGGTTATGGTTTAAGGGTTACTAATATTCTAGAAAAGGCGACAAAACCACAAATGCACGCTCAAATCCATGACCGCAACACTTGTGATTGCTCGCTCCTTAACTCGAATAAGCTAAAGAATAGGACTAGTAATCTTTACCAATAGTAGTAAACTAACAAGGGTGACAAAACCACATATACACATCTAAATTTATGGAATAAACATACATGATTGCTCACTCCCTCATTCGAGTAAAACCAAAGGTTAGGATAAAGAACAATATAGGGTATGGAATTCACTAATCCTTTACCAACAGTAATACATCAACAAGGGTGACAAAACCACATATATACAATCAAATCCATGCATGAGACATATGTGATTTCTCACTCCCTCATTTGAGCAAACCAAAGGTTAGGGATTAGGCATGACGAATATATAATTTGTGTTAAATAAAAAGAAACAAAATAGATAGATTAAGTCCGAACAAATAAGGAACAATGTTGCTAGTTACTTTCCCGACCATGCCCATGAAAAAGACACAAATTAGACTAACTCAACCTTTAACACGGAAACTTACGCTTTGGGTAGACATGAATTAGACTCATAAACGTTTTGATCATCCATACACGACTCTTTACAAAAATAACCTTAGTTGGCGTTCCCATAATGGCCAACTCCCAATCATCCATAATATACATACTATACAACAATAGTGGTGATATCTACCACTTTATACAAAAAGTACAAAGTTGGTTAATATTATGACCAACTAAAAATAATATACAACAAACCTTTACATCGCTGGTTTATAACACGTACCAACGAATAATCAATCATCATAAATAATAAATCGGTTAAGCTTAGATGAATCGATTATCTCACAAACCTCTCCTTTTTCTTTTTTTTGTATTTTTGTATTTTTTTTATCTAATATTGAAAAAAGAAATTGGGTGTAAAATTTCACCACTTCACGAATATGATAAATCTGGATTCTATTTCAGATCATACTTGTGAAAGTAGTAAACACACAAAAAATAAAATACACTATCTTCACATTCCCATTGCATTGTGCAATTTCTCGACCTAACCATAGATAGAAAATACGCACACGAATACAAGAAATACAATACTTTACACAAAAGCAACTAGCAACCAAAATAGGACTTAATCAAACAGGGTAGGCTAAGGTGAAAAGGTGTAATGAAACAAATATTTGGTGGTGTAAGAAATGAATGGAATGGCTCAACAAGTTTTCCTAGAGGTATCTTACTCTTGAGATGAGAGTAAACAAAAGGATTTATATGGGGGTTAACTAACCGATGTGGTTAGTTAATATCACAATATGTATAGGTTTTTTGGTGTAATCCTAGAAATTTACCAGTTTAGAAAGGTCACTTCATTTATTAAAAATAGTGCTTATTATTGAGTTCTCGAGTAGATATACCAAGCCAAGTTCTAAAGTTTACTACAGTCACCGGCACACTCATATTTTTGTGGAATTTGGGGTAAATATTGGGAAACAGATAAGGTTAAATCCTCATAATTAGAAATTAGGGTTATGTGTGCGGGGTCATGCAACTAATAATTATACAAAAAAATATGCTAAAAGAATTTAAATTTTTGTATAAATTAGGCATATTATTTGTAAAAATAAGGACAAGTAAGTGTTCTAATTCTCGTCCCCTCACTTGAGATATACAACAACCTCATTGTATAAGTATAACATTAAAAACAAGAAATTAAAGAATTAAAATAGAAAAAATCCCCTAAGATTTGCTAATTTCACAAAATGTGTTTGGATACATAAAATTGACATTTATGAGATGTATCTAACACATTAAAAGGCTTTGTTTTAAAAAGCCTCTCCTCAGAAAAATATACGAGAATGGAGTAGTATTGAACACACACTTTTAACAAATACTACTTTTATAGAAAAATACCACAAATTATATTGTAAACAATTTGACATTAAAAGTTCTTTTTGAAAAATTGTGTTCAACAGATTATTAAAAACATTAAAAAGTTCTCTTCTATTTTATAGTAAGCGCACTGAGGCGTACACTTCCCTGTTACATTCGAGACCGAGTTATGCACTGAAATGAACATAAGTCATAGAGAAAAATTTAGAAATGACATGTTTTGAAAGCATTTGAAACTCCTGTTCGAACTTCATTTACACCCCTTGTCGATTTAAACAACATTTCAGGAACGTAAATGTTTATCGATACCAAGAGACTGTCGAGAAGATTCTTTTGGTATTTTTGGAAAGTTTTCTGATTTTATAATTTTTGGTTTTTCTTGTTTTTTATATTTTTCTATATTCTTTTTGGTTTTCTATTTTGTATTTTCTTTCAAAATGTTTATAAATCAAAATAAAGAGAGAATAAAAATATTTACAATCGAAGTTTCCATTAGCAGTGACAGTTGTTGCTAGAGTTGAAGTGGATGAAGTTGAATCAGGTTTGTTTTGACGTTCATTGATGCAGTCAGTAGTATGACAGCGGAAGGCTTAAAACAACTTGATTTTCTCCATTGAAATATTCGTCGAACAAAGGACCGAATAGCAAATCTAGCTCATTTGACGTTGTTACTATCTCAACTGCTTGATGAACTTCTGTTGACACTGTGGTGCGAGGCTTGAACCGTTATGATCAAACGTCGTTTGACATTGAGGTCGAGCTTGAACTTTGTAATCAAACATTTTCCACACCCATTTTCTGGTATAAAAATCATTGAATCCACTTTGTCAATAGTTTCTGAGATATCACCTTTTCAGCAACCATACTCTGAGATTTTCCTTGTTGACATTACATAAGGTACCTGCATTTAAATCAAGACTTTGTTCCTTCTGAACATTGATTGATGTACCTTCACTTACATCCAGAGTTTGTTTGCATTCATGAATATGAGGATATCTACATTTGAACCATGTGGGGGTTCACTGTCAACCTTGCTTGTGCAAGAGTCGAATAACTTTCCTGTAGGAATCCACCTAAGACCAACAGATTTGAAAATTCTACCCGTGGGTTTCCACCTAAGATCAGATCTAGGAGATGTTTTCTCAGAACAGCGGAAGTCTTATTAGGAGAAAACCTATCTCTTTGTGAAGATCTGCCTACCATGTTTTTGAGTATGACTCTTTTGGTTCTACGGGGTTTTGTTATGGGTGTTGTGGTGTGTGTGTAGGTGAGATTGAATGCTGTATAGCACAGTAGAGTTTACTTCCTTCAGGAGTTTTATTGATACAAGCATCATGATTTGCATTAAAGACACACCTATGACATGTAGAACAAACAAAGTTTTTGGAATCTGAAAAATAATTAGAACTCTTAGAGTGATCTGCTTTGGGCATAGCCATTATCATAACGCGACTACTCTTAGATACAGGCAAACTCCTAGATGTTTGATTGTTGCTCCTAGGGTTTGGTTTCCTATCATCAGTAGTGGTTTGAATTCTCGCAGAAGTAGGCACACTAGTTGTTTGGTGGTTCACTATCTTTTCTTGTTTATTTTTCTTTGATACATCTAGATAGTGATTATCGAACCATGGTCATTTGATACTAAATCTTGGCATGTTCTTAGAATTACTATAGTGAGCTAGATGCAATCATGTGATTAGGGTTGTTTGCAAACGGTGGGATTTGTCTTCCTTAGCAAATAATGTGAGTTGACTAGTTTTGACAAATTCTTGCGTCTCATCAACTTGGGAGGCTACCGTTGTTTTGACATTGAGCCCCTGCAGATTTAAACGGCATTAGGTTGTCTAACAACTGTTTGGTTTCTTAGTGATGGTTAACCCGGTTTCCCCTAGACTGTGTTTTTTAAACTTAGTATCTATACTATTTCCTTTTAACCTTCCTTAAGTCATTTTTTAAAGCAGCAATTGCACAAATCCTTTTCCTGATATCTGAGCTTTTAATTCAGCATATTAGCAAGCAAAGATGTTGTCTTTATGTGTCTTAGATCTCGTGATTTTATAGAATCATAATAATCTTTGTATTGTGGTTTCAAAGTCTCATTTTCCTTACGTAATGTAGCCACATTATGTTCTAATTCGTTGTTCATTGTTTCAAGTACATCAATTCTTTCAATCTGGCTTTATTACTTGTTTCATTCCAACTATTTGTCCATGTTAGCCTCTGATTTTAAAGATTGATTTTGATTTTAATTCGAAGCAATGCAATGTGCTTCCATTCTTGAAAAATCTTTTGAATTGGGCAAATGTCTCTTTTGAGCAAAATATTTTCAGAATCGAGTGTTGTTTTGATGTTTTCAGTTGTCTGGTTATCAGGTGTGAATCAAGTGGACTTATAATCGATAATGTTTCAGGATACTGGTCAACCCTACCTTAACCAATGATTTCAGGATATTGCTCAGTATGCGCTTGTCCTGTAGCAAGATATGGCATCAGCATTCAATTGTACCCTCAGCCATTGGCTCTTCGCTCATAAGCATGGGTCATGATATCTGCCTATCAGCATCTGTATCATTCCCTGACCTGAGCTATCATTCTTGCACTGTGAGTCTGTCCTAATGTTTCTGTATGTAAACAAATCAGCATTCTAATGCTTTACCCGTATCAATCTTACTCTCTTGCAGTCTGATCTGTGTTTATTAACCTTCTTTCATTACTGTATTTGATGACGTGTTCATATTCAGACACAGAACTTCTGTAACATTACCCAGGGTAATGTTTGGAGTTGTGTATCTCTCGAAGTGTTGAACCTGAGTCCATGTATCAACACGTACGTGTCTGTAATTTGATGTCATAATCCAATGTAAAACTTTGAATTGATGATCTTTCTAGGAACTGAATTGTTTACCACCCAAAAGGTGTCATGGATCCACTATTTCTGTATATTTCATCTTTGTCAAGTTGCTTTTGTTGTTGATACTACGTAGGTAAGCATTGTTCTTGTGAACAGTATTCAACAATCTTGACCAAAAGATTGAACATGTATACCCGTTTGAATCCATGTTTGATGAGAGTGACCTTTTTAAGTCATCTTTGATAGAACTTGAAGGCTAAGTGAATGAAGAGCTAGAAAATATCCAGCACCTTTCTTTTTGCTTTTGACATCTTGTATTTCATAGCATGAACATCTTTTGTTTCAGAATTCATGTTGCATTCCTTTACTAAGTTGCTGGACGACAGTTCTGAATTTAATTGTCTTCTTTCTAGAAAAGTGTTTTGTATGACAACATAAAATAATCTTTCAATTGAATAACAATTCAATGCTGGAATTGGTGTGTATTGGAATGTGCATGTATTCTTGTGTTTGATCAACTTTTTGTTTCACAATTGTTGGAGTTCGTTGTGATGAAGGATTACACTCAAGCATCGTATTTCCAGAGGGATTCAATATTAAAGATCATTTGCATCGTAAATGATTGAGCAACAGAAACAATCAATCAATTAACATCCCAACACATCAGTCATTTCATATATCTTGTTTATTCTGCATACGCCCTTTTAATTCTGAATTGAAAGCATTTTCAAACGTTGTTCTGAGATCAGTCAAAGTAGTTATGCAATCAGTCCTAGAAAGTATATCTTTAGTAAGATGTTGTTCTAGTAAATCCAAGTCTTGAGAGAAGTTTCTCTTGAAGAATAGGCATCGTGCCATAATATTGAAAAGTTTCTAGAGAAACTTAAATAGAGACTTTGATTTCTTTAGACTGTGCTGTATGCTACTTATTGTAAGTTGTGGCTTCTCTTGATGTTAGAAATTGAACACGAGAAACTGTGACATTCTGAAGATCACTTGATGTTTGAGTTTGCAAATTGTATTTGAATTTGGACATTCTGATGATGGTTGTGGTCTAAATGGATGTCGGATTCATTAAGTGTTACTGAAAGTGATTGATTGTGGTTTCAAAGAATTAACGTTCCGGGGGATTTACAAATCTTTGATTAAAAACCGAGAAAAGAATCGTTCTTTCGCGGGATTTTACAAAAATCAAGAAGAAGGAAACATGTGAATTAATGATTATTTGATGTGATATTAACAGTATTTTAAGTCTTGTTAGATGTGCCGTGAGCTAGACAAAAAACAAGTCTAACAAAAATTCCAAAAAAAAACTGAAAAATGTCAATAAATCGTAGTAAACGATGGTTTTGGGACTCGAAAAATCCTTAAACCAGCGTAATGGATGAGTTATAGCGTGATCTCGTCAGTTTTTCTCTCGTTTGAGAGGTCACGGGGCCCGAAAACGGCTTTACGGAATCAAAAGTTATGGCTGTGTTTTTCTGCAAACCTTTTATTCACTCAGATTTTCTAGACAAAACGCAATGCTATCTTTAACCAAAACGCAGTGACTTTTGAATCAAAACGCAATGAACTTTATCAAAACGCAATGCTCAAAACGCAATGCTCAAAACGCAATGCTCAAAACGCAATGCTCAAAACGCAATGCTCAAAACGCAATGCTCAAAACGCAATGCTCAAAACGCAATGCTCAAAACGCAATGCTCAAAACGCAATGAAATTTGGTCAAAACGCAATGAAATTTGGTCAAAACGCAATGAAATTTCTTCAAAACGCAATGAAATTTCTTCAAAACGCAACCTGCAATCAAAACGCAACCAAAAACTTCAAACGCCTCACATGGAAGAATCATCAAAACGCAACATGAAGAAAATCATAAGCAACAAGAACTTTGCCAGAGAGAGTCAAAAAACGCAACGACGAATTATATGATTTTTCCACAAAACAAATCGCCTAAATCCACCCTTCTTACCTTTTAACTTGAATATCTCTTGCTCAATATAGCTTACCTTCATGCCTAGATCCTTGCTTAATATCATAAACATTCACAATCTTAGCACAAAAATCGGGTTTGATTTTTTTCTTGTTGACTTCTTTTTGACCCCTAACGAAATTTCAATCACTAAACACCCCTTTAGCTCTGATACCACATGTTATCCCACTAGTTAATCCATTACACAACACTAATCTTTACCAAATTGCTAGAAAATGAGAAGAAATCTAGAGATATAAAGTAGAGAGAGACAAAGATGGAATGTTAGATTAGAGAGAGAAAGGAGGATTACAAGTGTGTGAAAATGTAACCAACACCCTTCACCAAGTGTGGTGAAGGGATTTTATACCCATGCCATGCTAGGTGGCTTATGGGCTTGTAACTTGGGCCAGGCTTGGCATGACTTGGGCTTTGAGCCCGAAACACGGACAATATTAGATTACAATCCAAGCCCGTTGAACCCGACTAGCCTATTACAATACAAGACCTAGTTTGACTTTCTTAGACCGATAACATTCTTGTTTGACTTAATATAATTAAGGCTAACACTTAGGGTATTTTTTGTTTAAATCTACTGAAAGACTGAAGGGCTCAGGAACTGAACCCAACAATCCCCCCTTATTTAAATATACAAATAGCCTAAGTTAAAATCAAATGTAAGTGAGCAAAATAACTTCTTCTTACACAATTGATATGAATTGAACAACATAAACTGATAACCATTCATTCTAACTTTCATTACAATACATTTACAAAAGATAAAGTTATTATAAGCGGTTTCCATTCTACTGTCTTAGTTGTTCAATGGACTCTTCGTCATATGAAACTTGATGATTGATGTTTCTTGTTGACTGGAATGGTCTTTTAAGTCACTGGTCTTTGTTTTTCTTCGTTAGCTAACTTATTTAGCTCATTCCAGGGGATCTTGACTTTGAGGGGTTTGTTTAAGTCAATCTTGAGTTCTTTTTCAGTTTGAGTCAGTTGATCCAATCTTGTCTTTACCAGATCATAAATGGTTTTCCATCCTTTTCCACTTTTGTCTGGACAAGCTTGTATTACTTCTCTCCATTCTGCCAAATGTAGATCACTGACCTTGAGATTTGAGATGACTTTATCAGACCTGTCTTCCCTATATATTTTCTGTGTGATAGGGCCTTTCTTTGTGAGAACTTTATAGTTTTGATCTTAAGGCTTTTATTTCTTTTCAGCATCTTTTCACGGTATTTATGAAAGAGTAACTACTTGGTGTAGTATTGTGTCACAACATTTTTTCCCAATAGATCAACTAATTCATCTTTCAGGTTTGTGTCAGCATCTTTGGTGTTCTTCTCCCCCTCAGCAGGTGAAGCAGTTGCTTGGCCTGCTGAAGGAACATCCTTGGTTGTAGTCGATGCATTTTCCGCCACAATGGTAAACTTGTCCAAGGTTTGAGTAACCTTGTTCAATAGACTTGGAAGGGAATCCAAAGTCTGTAGCTTTTTCTGAACTGAAGAAACTTGACTTGGCAAATTAAGAAACTCTGCTAGAAGTTCCCATTGAATGTTCTTCAGTTCAGCTACCTGGGATGAAAGACTGGAGATAGTAGAAGTGAATGTCTCCAGTTTTTTTAGAATCTCTTTTAGATCCCCAGGCAGCTCTATTTCCATGTCTCTAACATGCTTCTTTAGCTCTTTAATCTCTCCAGATAATCTAGTGATTTTTGAGGGGAGCTCTTTCGGTTCAGTTGGTAAGCAGCTAGCAAAGTCATGTGAGGCTAAGAGTTTGGATAGTTCAGGTTTCAAAGAAGTTACCAGAAGTTTAGTAAGATGGTTGATGTCAGGATATGAGGGCTTAGCTTTCATTGAGGCAACTTCTGCTTCAGGTTTTGCTTTTGCTTGTTCCAGCTCTTCCTTCTGAGACTGAAGTAAGTGAACCTGAGCCATTAACTCTTAAATTTGAGCTGATTTTGGAGATGGAGGAGGTAGGACTGAAGTGGCTTTAGGTACATCATGAGAAGTGGCTTCAGTGTCTTTATCTTTTGCAACTTCATTTTCCTCTTCACTCTCATCTGAAACAATAATTGACTCATCTGGTGGGGAGTCATGAGTGAAGAGGATAGATCTTGTGTCTTTCAATATATCTGATAAATCCTCCAGCTTTACTTTAAGTGAGATGTCATCAGCTCTGGATTCCTCATTTTCACCTGAATTAGTGTGGGTAGTTTTTAACCCATCTCCAGTAAATTTGGTTTTATCTACAAGAACACTTGGATTAGACCCTGCAAATATGTGATCAAATGAGTAGTTTTTGGTTCCTTCATCTATACCATGTTTTTAAGATATGGAATCCTTAGGAGCATATATTCCAGGATCAGCTTCAGTTGTGGAATCTGCTGAAGCATCATGTCCTGATGCCGACTAAAAGTGCAAATGAAAGAAGCTAAATAAATAGGTTCAATAATAATAAATGCAGACATACCACTACTGAGCTGAGGGTGGGCTCCTTCTTCACTGGTGGCCCCTAAAGATGTTAGGAGTATCCTCAATAAAAACTACAACTCCAACGAGCTGCTTGTTGTGCGCTTTATGCATTTCACCACCATGGTGTGGAGGTGACGGATGGCTTGGGCTTTTTTTCCTTGGCCGAACTGGATTAGTTTCCTTTTTTTATTGCGCCAGTTTTGGATGTGTTGCCTTAAGTGGTGGACTAGATGTGTTATTTGAAGAGCGTTTTTTTTGGAGTCCTCTTTAGCTTCTAGGCCTTTTTGCCTTGGAGAACCTCCTCAGTTTGTGAGGAAGGGTTTAGAGCTTTGGAGTCCACAGGCACATCTAAGTTGCAGATGGCCTTCATGTGGTCAGTGAAAGGAGGTTCTTCGAGTTGGTTTGGCTTTAGTGTCAAGTTGTAAACACTCAAGACTTGAGTGGGGTTTATGGTGACCTCTTCCTTTTCATATTTAGCATCATATGTTCTAGTAGAAGATATAGAAACCTAGGATATGGAACAATCTTTTCCCTAGTCTTTTTGTTTGGCTTATGAATTAGATCCTCTCATATTATCTTTGCATAATCCACCTGTACCCCATTGGTCAGAAAATACAAGATAGTGGCATCCTTATTTGATATTTGATCTAGGCCACCCGTTATACACCTAAACACTACATGATTTAAGCCATCAGCAACCTCCACCTAGGAGGAAGGCAGCTCTCTTTGAGAGTACCTTTTGCCCAATCTCTCCCATATACCTTATTGTTGCAAACCATAGTCTTACTGTTGTTATAGAGAGTGGAGGAACATACATTCTTAAGAGAGGTAGGTATTGTGCCCTAAGAGCATTCCTAAAAGTGGTGATACATATGGCTCCTCTAAATCCACCTGTAGGAGTAGATATCCAAACCTTAGAGTCATTTAAGGTCTTTGTTGTATACCAGACTTCACTCAGGTATTCTTCGTATTGATTTGGGGCTCTTGTGAATGCTTCCTTTAGACATTATATGGAAATGAAGTTTGATACAGCCTTAAAGTAGTCTTGGTTAGGGTGTGAAGGATATAGGAGTGCAACTTCATTGTTGGTGGTGAAAGTGATCTCATCAAATGAGAAATCAACCTGACTTACAGGTAGGAAAGGATTTAGGCTTTTGGGTTTGTCAAGACTGACAAGTTCTTCCTTAGGAGTGATTCCAGGTGATGAGGGATTGTGTGATGACAATTTTGCCATTTTGAGTAGTGAGGGTTTTTGAAGGTTTGGTCTTGTTTTGGAGGTGTTTTGGTTTTGTTTGTGAGAATGAGCTGTTGATTTGTGTGTTGTGATTATATGACTGATGAAATTCTAAAATTTTCCTTGAGATTTTGTAATTATCATTTGAGGTTTTAAAGTTGTGGGAATGTTTAGGGGTTGTTTTTAATATGTATGCTAAACTTTGTATTTAATGAAAGTCAGCAAAGTATGTATCGTCTATTCACTGCAAAAGTAGGTGAGAGAAAGATGATGAGGTCATTCTAACTTTTGAATTTCTTCTTTTAGTATATTTAAATATTAATTTTAAAAATCACACTTTTTGAAACAGACCTTGAGATTGATGTTAAAAAAAGCTAAACTGGGATCATGTTTGGTGTTATGTCATGCTAAACAGATTATTGTTATCTTTATTATTATCAATCTTCCAACGAAGGCGACAAAACCGCAAATGCTTATGAAAATCCGAAAATGAGACATATATGATTGCTTAGTTACTTCACTCGAGAGATAGCTAAAGATTTAGATCAAATGTTGTATCTAAACTCAACTGAAGAAAGTAAACTAGTTTTGTTTAGTTCTTGACTTTAACCAATATCTATGCTCCAGCGAAGGCGACAGACCACACATGATCTTACAAATCCATGAATGAGACACATATGATTGCTCAGTTACTTTACTTAAGCAAGATAAAGGTTGTTTGTAAAAACTGAAACATGCAAATTTGTTTAGTTTTGGATGAAAGAGCTGAAGCTTCAGTTTTCTTCAAGCAAGGCTTTAGGTTTTGAATCAATGTTCAACATACCTAGTTCAACAATCAATCTTTTGAAAGTTGGCTCTTCTAGAGGCTTGGTAAAGATATCAGTAAGTTAATATTGAGTAGGAATGAAATATAACTTAATGTCCCTTTTGAGAACATGATCTCTGATAAAGTGATATATGATATCAATATGCTTTGTTCTTGAGTGCATAACTAGATTGTTT
>BQNB010142094.1:0-11575 GCA_026074375.1 Tanacetum coccineum | reverse complement strand
ACGGAGGGAGTACATTATTATACAATACCAAACACAATCAATTAACAATACACGTTTTAAACTTAAAAACAACATCGTCCATCATCAAGATCAATCCAAACTTATCATGCATCTTTTCTAAAATAAAAATATCAAACACGGCCTTCTTTGGTGAACACGGTCACATGAAAACGGCAGGTTAAACTATGTTTTCAAGCCTTAAACCGGTTCATTTTAGCATGTTTATTAGACGAAAAACGGCTCAACCGGCCTGGTCGAACTAGGTTTTAACTCTTGTACTTCCACTTCCTTCGGTTCTCTTGAACTCTTTTGTACTCATCAGGCTACTTAAAATATGGGCCATTCTTTGAGTCCAACAACTCGCATGACACGATCAGGATATATATAATAAGTATACTATATGACCTGGAATAAAAACTTCACGTTAGTATAATTACAAAGTTTCAACTTTAATCATCTTTGATACAAAAATTATACTTAACGAGTAGGGTTACCCGCGCTTCGCCGCGGGGTGCAAAGGACAAACGGTCGTTACTTAACGTTCGTTAAGTAATGACCGACCTGACGGTATATTTTCGTAATTTTTTTTAAAAAAACTAACGGTCGTTACTTAACAGCCGTTAGTGGGGGGAGGGGGAATTTTGTAATTTTTTTAAAGTGAGGACGGTTGTTACTTAACGTTCGTTAAGTAACGACCGATCCCAAGGACTATTTTCGTAAGTTGTTAAAAAAAATTAACGGTCGTTACTTAACACCCATTAGTGGGAGGGGGAAATTCGTAATTTTTTTAAAGTTAGGGTAGTTTTCGTAATTTACGTCATAGTGTGGGGTATTTTGTAAAATTTATGCTAAATGGGTTGGGCCGGTTTTGGGCCGGGTTGTGGGCAGGGTCGCGGGTCGAGTCGGGGCTCCGTTTTCCAACTGAGTTCCTGATGATTGTATATATATATAATAGTTAATACGAATAAAATCAAAATGTAAGCACCAAGAATTGAATACATAAACTTCAAGCTGATTTTTTATGCAGTTTTCTTGTGATGTGGTGAACAACACAAATAATATTGTAACATCATGTTTGCTAAGATTTTCATTTATAGTTGTAAGCATTTATTAGTGTGAATTTCATAAACGAAATGCATAAAACTATAAAACAAATACATACCAAATGGTAGGAACTTGGAATCAGCAATTGCCTGTGACAGTAGCATAAAGAGGTTAGCAGGGGAGAAATTGTCTCAACCTATATAAATGCATGGCAATATCCATACCTGATTCACAAGCTTGAGATTGGGTGTGTCATAGGTTCCATTATAACCCCATTTGTCCATTATATTACATCCATAAATCTCCATTTTCTCCAAGGAAGGATAACTGATTTTTACCTTTCCACCGTAGAAACTCTTGAGTTCATCTAAGTAACGTAATTCAATCTTGACAAGGCAACGAAACACAATCATGTCGTTATCGCCTCCATCCCCATCTCAGATCAGTTCCTTTAAATTGTCACATGCCTCTATTTTTAGGGTTTGCAAATTGACAAGCCCTCGTGCTGCATTGACAGAGAATAGTCTCTCTAACTTACTACACATACAGATATCAAGTGTCACGAGGTTCTTGAGGCTTATATATTGATCTAGACAGTTCCATAGAACATGCAACATATGGAGACCTAACAGAACATGGTGTTCCAGCTTCGAAAAAATTGCTTCTTTGCATTTTTTCCACCAAGTTCATCATCTACATCCCAATCGCTGGAGTCCACTAAACTCAAAAGATTGTGACAATCAGATAACATAATTGTAGTCAAGTCATCCAAACTTTCACAATACATTGTAGGCACGATATTATTTAGATTCACTACGGAATCAAAAATTATACCATCAATTAACTCGATCAATTCCTTAACTTGCAACATGGATGGGGTATCAAGAGCATCTCCCAGAATCAGAGTTTTTTTATGTACAGCCCCCGCATGCTTATACATTTGTCTACGTCCTCCGATTTGTATGACAAATCCTTTTAATTTTGTAAAACACACACCTTTAGGAATAAGATATATATGTGTTGGGCCAAAACCCAATCAACCGGATTAATCCCAAACCCGCTGGAAAACCCAATAGAAGTCAAACGGGTCAAAACCCAACCCAACTGTCAAAGACAGTTAAATAACTGTCAAATAACAGTTATTTCCTAACAGACACGATGGTTCGACTGAACCGACACAACTTTTAGATCGCACCTTTTCATTTTGTATATATAGGAACAAATCTGTAAGAACAAATTGGATGACAGATTTTGATTATATAAAATTTATTGTTTTTTGGTATATCTTTGATTGCGTTTAAACTATTACGATCCAACATGCTAAACCCAAAAAAAAAGAGCTAAAACTTTAGAATTTGTGTCTTAAAACTTTAAAATTTGTGTCATCGATTCGCAAGAAAATGAAGCTCCACGGCAACGCGCGGACTATTATGCTCGTTATATATATACTAAAAACGGCCGGAAACGGCGTCGTTTTTGGTATATATATAACCAAACCTTAGCCCACTAGAAGCCCAAAAGCCGACCCAAAATTAAAAAAAAACCCGGCCCAAAGTAATTTCTTTTTTGTTTTAAAAAAAGGCCCTCAACTTTTAGCTATTTACGACTCTTTTATATAATAAACTTTATTTCTCAAATATATACCACATATCTACCGACTTATTCAGATAAAAAAATACCCGCGAAAAGATCTTGGAATTGCGAACAAAACGAGCCCAATATTGCAATGCTTCCGACATACACACGATTTTTTTAAAAATGTTGAAGTTTAATATAAATAGAAAAAAAGAAAATTTACAAAACGTACCCTCAACTTTTAACTATTTACGACTTTTTTAATATAATAAACTTTATTTATCAAATATATAACACATATCTACCGATTCATTCAGATAAAAAAATACCCGCGGAAAGATCTTCGAATTGCGAACAAAACGAGCCAAATATTGCAATGCTTCTGACATACGTACGATTTTATAGAAAATGTTGAAGTTTAATATTCCGCGATTGTTAAAAAAATGGTTAGTGAAATAAAAAACTTGAGTTGCATACAAGTCATCCCCGCCCCAACGCGTTGACAGATTTCCACTCAATATTCATTCGAAACAGATTCGCGAAAAATTATGCCCCGCAGCAACGCGCGGCCTATGTAATCAAATCGCACAAAAATAAGCCCCGCCGCAACGCGCGGAAGGTCCAGCTCTTATGCCATCAAAAACCGTCTTACGCTAAGCAAAAAAAATAAAACAAATATTAAAAAAATATAAAAAAATAGCGCCCCGCAGCAACGCGCGAGCAATCATGCTAATTAGTATTCCTAAAGTATTACAGTATGAGATTTTTGACATGTATATTTAACATCACATCATGATAAAAACTACAATTGGTTACGTGTTCTTGTTCGTGAAGGTGCACAAGTTTTTCAATTGGACCCTTAATATTTAACCACCAAATTCAGCCCAATTCTTCAGCAGCCCAGCACTATCGGGTTACTTGGACTTCTTTTCACTCGTTTCTCAAATCGTCAGAAATTCAGGCCAATACATTAAACATGTATATTTCCATGCATGACTATCAAATATGCATTTATGCATATGCAAATGTGGTTTTTGTTTTCCTTCCGGAAAGGTCAAAATAAGCAACATAAAAAAAAGATGGCACAAATAGTTACAAACATAACAAAATAACTAAACTAGACCACGACTAAAGGCAAAACCAAAACAAAAGCTATACAAAGGTAAACAAACTACTCACAAATTTGGTTGGTCTATTAACCGCAAATTACCAAAGTTAATTAAAAGCAAAGAAGCAAAATGCAACTTTTTTTCAATTTAATGTTTTGTGTGTATTAAACGTATTTTTTAATCAAAGAAAGTTAGAAGGACGAGAAGAAAGTGTTGCAAATTTTTTTAACAGAGAAGTCGAATAAAAAAAAAATATGTCGTAACACTGAGGTGAGCGTCTGACAAACCTGACAAAGCGGGAATCACACCCTACACCCCAACCACTTGATTATGAAACACCCATATACCGCTAAGGGGGTGTTTACTAAATTAAATGGTAATAAATGAAAATCTTAACTAGCCACTTATTGGGAGACTCTAGTTTTAATGAGTCCCCAATTAAGAGACATTAAGTGTTGGGCCCACTCATTAAGCGGGAATAAGAGAAAAATAAACACCCTCTAAGAGTGGAGGGTGACCTACGTCGTTCACTCGTTATTGTAAAAACTAGGTACCAACGACGCCGTCGTAGGTCACCGGTGGTGGCGTCATTGACACGTCGTTGGTACCACCGCCAGCCTATATACCGTTGGTTTAGATGTATAAAATTAAATGTGTTTGTTTTAAAATATAGTGAAAAATAAATAAATGTGTTTGTGCGAATTACATGTTATTGGTATGTTGTGAGGGAATGGGTTTTAGTTATTGATGTGTTATTGGGATGTTGTTGAGGTGACGCTGATGTGTCATCCAAATAACATGTTGTTGGTTTTATGGTCACCCTCTACTCTAACCATTTTAAACAAGACACATAATTTTCATTATAATAGTTATGTTTATATACTTGTTATTGAAAATTTAAAAATATGATGGAGTTGGACCACAAAGAGAAAATGCTAAAATCCGTACACTTGCTGGTTGCTACAGAGATGTTTCCTGATAACCTGCGTGTGTGGGTTGTGCATGCTCCATGTCTCTCTATTTACCAACCTTAATTTACAGCTGGGTCCATATCATAGCTATAGAGACAAAATAGATTTGAAGCTGTTTTGGACCCATTAAGTTGGTCTTTTTCATGTAGTATACATCTGTTATGACCCACCCAGAACACACATTCTTTCTTGGTTAGACCTCATGTACTGGACCGGGTCATCTTTGACATTATTCGTTTTGAAAATGAATAAGCCGATAATCAACGGTTACAAAACGCGATTATAAAAATTAGTGTTTGGATTTGATTATGTTGTTTGAAATCGCAATAATCAGATAATAAGTTTTTTTTAGTGTTTGGCAAATCAGATTATACTCAATTTCAATTTAATGTTTGGTATTGCATAAAAGTGTACTAAACTTATACTCAATTTCAATTTAATGTACTAAACTTTTTTTTTCTCAATTTAATGTACCCAACTTTTTTTTGGTTGCAAATGAAGACAATTAGGAGGTTACCAGGTCACCATCAAGTTACCTTCTTCTCCAACATGATTTTTCAGCTGGCGACCTCCACCACTACCGCCTTCGGCAAGCCACAACCACCACCATTTTAGACCGATTTCGACCGTTTTTGACCGGTTTTGACGTTTTCAACTCATTTCGACCGCTTTCGACGGTTTTCGACCGATTTCGACAGATTTCGACCGTTTTCAACCGTTTTCGACCGATTTCGACCGTTTTGACAGATTTCGACCGTTTTCGATCGATTTCGACCGTTTTTGATCGATTTGGACCGTTTTTGAACGTTTTCGACCGTTTTCGACCGATTTCGACCGATTTTGACTTATTTCGACCGATTTCCATCATTTTCGACGGATTTCAACCGATTTCGACCGTTTTGACCGATTTCGACTGTTTTGGAACCTTTTTGACCGATTTCATCCGTTTTCGTGCGTTTTCGACAGTTTTCATTCGTTTTCCTACGTTGTCAAGCTTGTTTGAACGTTTTTTTTTCCATTTTTAAACATTGTGAAACATTTTTGTATGTTTTCGTCCATTTTTGTACGATTTGTTTGTTTACGTCCTTCTCCGTTTTTTTTTCTTACGTTGCTTTTGTTTTTGTACGATTTTATACGTCTTTATACGCTTTTTACCTTCTTATAAAAAGTACTAAAACATATACAAATGGATAAAACTTTTGAAAAAGTTCAAAAACGTATTTAAGCGTAGAAAAATGTATGAAACGAACGGAAACAGTTAAAAACGGTCGAAATCGGTCGAAATCGGACGAAAACGGTCGAAATCAGTCGAAAACGATCGAAATCGGTTGAAATCGGTTAAAATAGTCAAAAACGATGAAAATCGATCAAAATCGATGAAAAACGGTTGAAATCGGTCGAAATTGGTCAAAACGGTCGAAATCGGTCAAAAACGGTCGAAATCGGTCGAAAACGGACGAAATCGTTCGAAATCGCTTTGGGTGGTGCCGGTAGTGATCGATTTGGAGATGGTGGTGGTGGGTCGTCTGAATGCTAGGTTGCCGAAAAATCATGTTGGAGAAAATGTAACTTGATGGTGACCTGATAACCTGTTAATTGTCTTCATTTTTAACCAAAAAAAAGTTGGATACATTAAATTGAGAAAAAAAAGTTGAGTACATTAAATTGAAATTGATTATAAGTTTAGTACACTTTTATGCAATTTGCCCTTGTTTAATTAATAAGTAAAATTACTAAAATAGACATTTATGTACTTTTAAATTAGTAGACATTACAATATTAAAGGCTAAAATAGACATTTATGTAAATTTGGCTCCACTTATAAAAACTACGTTTCCAAAAAGCATCACCTCACTTGCTTTTTCAAAACTCCATTTTGCACCATTGTAAACACAAATAATCACTTTTTCCCTCTTTCTATCCAAACACTCATTTTAACTTATCTCCATTTTGCAAATGAAATAAGTAGATAATTTGATTGCAAACGCAACCCCAAACACCCTCTTAAGTTTCTCTCAAATACCATCGTAAGAAAACGATCGTGATCAACACCGAAAACGCACCTCACAAAAGCAATTTAATAAATTAACACCCACACACAACACTCACAAAAAACTCATAAGAGGACGCGTCTGTAGGGATGGCAAAAGCATCCGAAACCGATATGGAAAACCGAAACCCGAACCGGTTGGGTCGGGTTCGAGGGCGGGTTGGCGGGTTTGGATGCGGGTTTGGGTATTGATAAATTTTTTTAGCCGGGTACGGATTCGGTGACGGGTTTTAGTAATACCCGCCCCGATTACCCGTACCCGTACCCATACCCCATACCGTTTACCCAAATCGACCCGCTTTATGTTATTATATTAATTAGAGTACATATAGTATATATATTTATATATATATATATATATATATATATATATATATATTATATATATATCATATATATATATATTATATATATATTATAATTATCTTTCATTGTATTTTATAAAGTAACTTAATTATCTAGACACATGTGGAGTTGTACCTGGATTATTCAAAAGCATTCAATCGTTTGATACGGTATTTGTTTTCTTTAACTTAAAAATTTTTTGAATATATTATGATGTTTTGCTTTATTTTGTTGGTGGGTTTTAGTGTGACTTAATCTTGATACCCGCAATTTCGTCCATATAATATTCAATTGGGGATACCCGATACCCGCGGGGAAAAACAAAAAACCAATGTATAATATTAACCGGGTACCCAGCGGGTAATGGGGCGGGTACGGATGTAAATATTATAAACGGGTGCGGGTACGCGTACACTAAAATCTGCCCTGTACCCGACCCGTTTCCATCCCTACACGTCTGGTTTGTTTGTCGTGGTGAGAGGTAGGGGGGACGCGTTTCAGTGGTGACCGACCACAAATCTAACCACCCATTATCAGTTTATCATTAGTCTTAACCCTCTTATTATATATTGAAAAATTTTATATGGTAAATACTAAATGGTATATGTTTGAGTGTTTGACTATTTAATATAAGGGTGCTCACGGTTTGAAAACCGGACCGGATCGAACAAGATCGGATCGGACCAAAACCGACCTTGGCCAAAACACCAGACCGAAATGGTCTGGTCCGATCCGGGTCAGTCCGGTCCGGTTTGATCTAACAAGACATAACGCCAGGTTTATTGACCGGATCGAAGACTGAAAATAAGGAAAAGGATGGACCGAAGATAGAACCGAAATAGGTTTATTCTGGTCCGATTGGTCTGGTTCGGGCCGATTTCTCGGTCCGATCCGTTTTGCTCACCCCTATTAGTACATGTACTGTACGCCGTAGTACATAAGCCGTTGTGCTAGTAAAATTATGTTACACACTTGCACGGCGCAACATCTCAGCTTGTCACTCAATGCACCACAAGTTAATAATTGTTACATACTAAAAATCAACCGATAAACAGATTTAGTGACTTGCATGAAAATAGCTAGGTGCATGTGGTTTTGGATCATCGTATTTGTTAAATCATGCTTGTACATTATATGTTTATGATCCAAGTAACGGTTTGGAATAGTAAAAAACACATCCTTGGAAGTTTTAGTGATGCCGGATTTTTTTATATTGAATTTTCTCCGCATGTTGTTATTACCTTTTAGTTAATGTTTTATTATCCCAAGCTTACATTTTCTAGATCTACTCTTAATTTTATTTGTGTTTATCACTGAATACAAATTGGTATAATCCTCTCCTCAGAAGTTAACATGATTTAGGGCTCGTTTGGTTTGTTGCTCGGAATCACAATGATTATGAGTTTGATAGATTGATGGATTGTGAATGGGTTTAAATAAATATTGTAATATTTCAATTTATTATTATTACATTGTTTATTAATTATGTTGAGCCTACATGAAAAAAAAAAAAAAAACTATTTTAATTTGAGATGTGATGTGAGAAAACAAATTAAAATAAATATAATTAATCATAAAAGACACACTTTCACCTCCTTTCATTCTATGGGTATTAATTCACTTTTTCATTTCTAATAACGGGTCTCACTACAAACAAAACATTAAAATCATAGAATGATCCAATTACTTGATTTCATTACCATAAAATATTAAAAGTATAGTCTCATGGTAAACATATATGTTGAGGGACTGATTTTGTCATTTGTCTGTGTTTTTAGTTTATGCCTAATAAAGTGTTAAGCTCATAATGGATGAAGATGGAAATATGGAGGGCTTATTGTGTCAAAAGGGCAAACTTCTAAGTCGATGGTCAAAGCAGTATATAAGCTGGTCTTACCAGCTTATTTCTCACTTTTCCTACTCTGTATCTCTCTCTAAAATTCATATACTCTCTCAATATCTTTGTAAACCCTAATTTTAGATCATCTTGATCTTATTGTTTCTTCAGTTGTAATAGAACAATAATCAATATAGATTATTGATCCACACCTGAATAGCAATGGTGGGTAGATTGCTTTGTTGGTTTTCTGATTGAAATCAGTTGTGGTTGTTGTTCTTATATACTCAAATTGAGATTTGAGTATTGTTTGTCAATAAGATTCATAATTTTTTCATGGTATCAGAGCCAGGTTGCTTTGAAATCGGGTTTTAAAAAATTAGGGTTTCGTGGATCTTGGTGATTCTACTCTCTCTGGTTGATTGTTTGGTGATTCAGAGTGCTTAATCGTTGGATCTTGGAGGATCTGGGTTTGATTTGCTCTAATTTAAGAAATTTAGGGTTTTGTGGATCTTGGTGATTGGGTGTGGGTTATTGCTGATTAATCTGCTAGCCCTCTTGACTAAGAGAATCAAGAGGATAGTCGGTTTGGTATTAATTTCCGCTGCATATCATTTATAGCTCTGTAACACCTCTTTATCCCTCTCTTTTTAGTTGTTAATTGTGTTTGTCAGCCCTTGATCTGCCACCTTGAGTGGTGTGAAAGCCTGGAAACTCCCTTCTTTCTTTCTTCTTATTTGTTTTTAATTTCTATTTGTTCTTGTTTTTCATCATGTCTGTTCATAATTCTTTGCATAATTCTCCTATTAATTCTTATCATGATGATGATGTTCAGGATCATGATCCTGTTACTAGAATAAGTAAATTGGATATTAGTGATCCGTTACATTTGCATCCTAATGATACTACTGCTTTAACTGTTGTTTCAATAAAATTGAAAGAAACTGAGAATTATCAAGTATGGTTTTGTGCTATGCTTTTGGCTTTAGAAGGAAAAAACAAGATTAGTTTTATTGATGGAACATGTAAAAGGTCTAATACATATGATATTCTTGGTAAACAATGGGATATGGTTAATGCAATTGTTTTGTGTTGAATTTTGAATTCAATATCTGAGAAACTTTTCTTGAAACAGATTTTTTCAAAAAGGGATAAACATGTTTGGGAAGAATTAAAAGAAACTTATGACAAAGTTGATGGATCAATAATATTTGGTTTACATCATCAGATTAGTACTCTTAAGCAAAATGGTTCTTCTATTGCTGATTATTATCATAAGTTGAATGCTTTATGGAAACAGTATGATGCTATGATTGAATTGCCTAAATGTGTTTGCAATGCTTCTGAAAGTTTTAAGAAACATAACCAGTTGTTGAAATTAATGCAATTTCTTATGGGCTTAGATGATTCTTATATGCAAATTAGAAGTTCTATTTTGTCTAGAGAGGTTTTACCTGATGTAAGAAGTGCATATGCTACCATTTCTAGTGAGGAATCTCACAGAGTTGCTGCTGGTAGTGTTGCTGGTTCCTCTCAAAAGAATCAGGCTTCTGCTTTTGTTTCTACTGTGCCTTATAGGCAGAATATTCAGAGAAATAATCAGAATAACAGTAGTGGACCTTCAAGACCTAATAATTTGAGTAATAATATATAAGGTGGGGGTTCAACTGTAGTTTGTGAGAATTATGGTTTTAATGGTCATACTATTGATAAATGTTTTAAAATCATTGGATATCTTTCTGATTTTGGAAAGAAAAAATCTGGTCAAAATTTTAAGTAACAAAATGTTGAGTTAATTGCATAAATCGTCCATATGGTTTGTCGGGTTTAACAAAAATGATCCCTACAAACTTTTTTTAACGGATCCTCTCCCTGTTGTTTTGACCTGTATCGGGTTTGGTCCTTTGACCAACATTTCTGTTAGTTTGACTGTTATATGGTTGTTTGGTAAGATGAAATGACAATAATACTCTCCTAAATCACTTTATTAGTAATATTTTTATTTTATTATTTTATCTTTAAATATCTATAAATCTAAACATACAAAAATCCAATAACCCAATTTTTTTTATCTTTACAGATTATTCATTTGTAAATGTACCCATATCTTGCAAGAACAAAAAAATTTACAAATATATTGTTCTAAATTACAAATAGTATCTTCCCCACAAATATCATCTTCCCCGCAAATCTTCAAGAACAAAAACATATAACAAAAATCTTCAAGAATACTCACTTTATCATCTTCTCCACAAATACATGACTTAAAAATAAACCCATTTTATAAATAAACTTATAATCCAATATCAACAACTTTCAGATTTACAAAAATCCCAAATCTAAGAATACAATCCAAACATCTTCATCACCATTCTCTTTAATTAAGATATACATAACCAAACCCAAACCACATCTTGTTGTTTTCATCATCTAAACTACATCCGAACACGTTAGATTTACAAGATGTTGTTTAAACAAGATCTGGAAGCTTGTGGTTGGTATAGGACAATCGAGAGGATGGTGGTTGGAGGCGTCGTGGGTGGCAGGAGGCTCTGGGCGGTTGGAGGTGGTGGTGACGACGTAGGTGGCCAGAGCTGTTGGTTGGGTGGGTGGCGGTTGATGGTGGTGATGATTTCTTATTTGT
>BQNB010142093.1:6298-17180 GCA_026074375.1 Tanacetum coccineum | reverse complement strand
AAACGTCCGTAAAAATATAATTTGTTATATTTTGTAAACCAAAGTCTAACTTATCAAAATCTCGAATCCCGAATCCCATGTTCCGTTTTCTGCTATTAATTACTCGTTCCAAAACGCGCCAAAGTCCGTTTTTAGCTCGAGTCTCTTCTAAAATATATCTAATATCACTTATACATTAACATCAGTCCCGTTTTAATATTTATATCGTATTTTACTTAGACGTCGCAAGTTTAACCGGATTTTATCACATATAATCAATTTATAATATAACGAAATAATTGAATACTTTTAAACTAAACGCACCCTTTTTCGGTGTCACCACACTCAAACGCACCCTACGGCTGTTATGAACAGCCAAACGCACCCTTGTGCGGTTATAAAAACAAACCAAACAAACCCTTGTCGGGTTTAACCCGAACCCGACACACTCCCGGTTGTCCCCGGCTGTCCCCGCAGCCTAGCCCGTCAACCCCGGCTGTTTCGACAGCCAACACAAACAAACGCGCCCTAGTGGTTGTTAACCCTTAACCCGACCCGACAACCCTTGCCCCGGCTGTCCCGAGCCAAACCCAACAACCCGGCTGTCCCGCAGCCAAACCAAACACCCCGGCTGTGGTGGCAGCCAACCAACCACACCTTTTGTTGCTAACCCACAACCCGACACACTCGTTCCCCCGGCTGTCTCGAACCAAACGCACCCTATTTGGGCGGCTGTCCGGAAACCAACCCGGACGCACCCTTTGTGTTATAACCCAAACCAACCCAAACACACCCTAGGCTGTCCCGCAGCCAACCCGACACATCCCTTTGTCTTTATAACCAAACAAACCCACACCCTCGTGGCTGTCCCCGCTGTCAAACCCGACGCAAACCAAACACCCCGACACACCCTCTCGCGGGTTTATACCGGCTGTTACCATAAACCAACCCGACCCGACTGTCCCACAGCCCGACCCGACCCACACGCACGCTTGTTTCTAAGTCACCGAAACAATACCTTTATTGTTGTTAACTCACGAAACCCGACGCACCCCTTGGTTGTACTTACACAGCCAAACCAAACCCGAAACAAACACCCTCCGTGGTGGTTTTATAATGATGATGATGATGATGGCAGGCGGGCTGTGGTGGTGGCGTGGGTTCGGTGGTGGTGATGGTGATGTAAATGGTGTATGATAATGGTGGCGTCGGTGGTGGGGAGTCGCGAGTGAGGGAGAGTGAAGGTGGGGATCGGATAGATCGGAGGATGGGGAGTCTTTTTGGTCTTCGCCGGATATGTCCGGCGGAAAAGTTTTCCGGCGGCGGCGCTACAGTGGCCGGCGGTGGGAGGTGGTGGCCGGATATTTGTGAGAGAGAGAGAGTTAGTGAGAGTGTGTGTGTTATATGTATGTATATGAAATAAATATATATAATTAGATATATATATTAAAACTTTTAAATTAAAATGACAAGTTGAAATAGTGTAGGGGTTAAGAGTGTAACATTTTAGGTATAGTTTTTATAAAAACGGTTCGGGACTCGTTTGAGCGACTTAACGGATGATTCAAATCTCGAAACCTGCGCCATTGTTTTTAAAATTATTTTTCTGATAAAAATGAGTATTTATTTGATAATATTTCATAAATATTTTCGTAACATTTATAAAATTATTCGTTATTCATTTTGTGAACCGGTTTTGCCTCGTCCGAAATAGAATGGATTTAAGCTCGAGTATTCGCGTTATCAACAACGCTTTTCATTAAAAATGATGACTAATTTATTTAATATTTTTATTAAATAAATACTGATAATTAAAAACAAATTTAATTGTTTTTGTGTGTCCGCGTTGTATGTTGTTCGTTAAATGTTTGCGGTGCTGTTTTAGCCCTTTTCGGCTCGTTTCCAGGTCTCGGGCAAAACTAAAAAGTTGTCAGGAATGTCATTCCACGTCAAATTGCTTTAGAGTCCGAGTCGTGAAAACGTGATTTAGATGATCGTTCTTATAAGTCAAGTCAGACCTAAAAGTCAAAGGGTAAAATAATTATTTAAAAATCCGAAAATTCTCGGATGTTACAGTACCTACCCCTTAAAGAAATCTCGTCCCGAGATTAAATTCGTGTTATCCGATTGTGTGACCGAGAAAAGGTTTAAAATCTGATAAACCGTTTCTAAGCAAGACGATGATAACTTTCTTCAGCAAGATTAGATGTTTCGACACTTCTCAACATACCAAAAGTTTGGCTAAGTTGACCAGGATATATAATCCATCAAGGTAGATATTTTAGAAAAATATCGTTACAAGTTTTATGATTGATATTAACACCACTGGTATCGCTCTCACTCGAACATCCCGCTTACTCAGACCACAATATTGTCTGTTTTACCCGCATGCTCACCGCTTTGCTTTTGTGTTCCTTGCTTGGGACTTCCCGCAGGTCACCCAAACCAGTGCTACTCTCACTCAAGCACGCTCAACTGCCAGTTCTTGGCAGTACTAGGATGTATCGCGACCTAAGTCTTCCTACTAGTGGCCCGAAATGAATAGTCCAACTATCTGTTTCGTCGATAGGTGTTTATCTCGTTTAAGGGGAGTTGCATAACCTATTGGATAAAGTTGTATCAGTCGGGACCGCTCCAGGACCCAACAGTAGCGACCATAACGTCAATACTATAACAAATGGTGATGGGATATTGTACTCAGTCTGTTAGCTCCACAGACAGTTCACGATTGCAAGGATTTGCAATAGCAATAGTAATAACTTAAGAATGAGATAAGGTAGTTCCAAGTGAGGCCTTAAGATTTCTGCGGAGTGGCAAGACACTATTGTGCTTCCAAACCTTTTTAACGGATTCTGGTAGTTCATACTCGTCTCATATCGAATACCATTAAGCCCACTCATTTATAATTTCTTATTTACATAAAGAAGCGTCCAAATTTATGTAAGTAAGAAATGATAAACTTATGGTTCGGTGATTTATAATTTATTTATTTAACTGAAGAGGCGTCCCAATCCTTTCAAATAAATAAATTATAAATCATCCTACTTAATAATTCCCGGTGCAATACGCGTACTCTCATAACCTTCAAGGTGGTTGACATGACGATGCATGTGTTCTACTGAGTATGGGACGAGTGATTTAAAACTCGTCTTTGGAAGCTGGGAGTAAAAACTGCCAGGCGAGATCAACATAGAGTTCAAGATAATTAATGAGTACTCGGTTAGAGTAAATAAGGTAAAGGTCTCTATGAACGAGTCAACATAGCGATTACATATCAATCATCCTATTACAAGTCCTGCCTAACGTCCCCGCGCTATACAGACGTGTAACATTTAGATTCATACATTAATCCCATATTAACAGAATTATAACGGGGCTCCGTGTTATACGATATTATATAAGGGTTTATGTAGAAAATTAATATTTCATTAGAGACCATTGTATAACTTACAATGTTTGAGAACGTAATGTAGACCATTGTTGCAACTAACCAATGTTTTTTAAGAAGTAAGATGAGGACCATTGTATAATCACAATGTCTGAGGTAAATTGAGACATTGTGCAACTCACAATGTTTAAGAAATAAACTCGTATTTATTTATATCTTTTATATGAAATAAGCGTACGATATGCGCAAAGGCGCAAAAGCAAGCTATATATATTAGTATATTTGTTATGTCACGTATGCACTCAATGCAGCACGTAATGTAAGCACATTAAGCACTAGCGTGTATGCACTTTGAAAATGGTTTGATGTGATACAATGTTTGAAGAAACGGTTATAGTCTCGGGTAAATATGGCAACTAGTTCTCTATAACCAGGGCTTGATACCAATCTGTAATCAACCCCAAAAATACAACAAACGCAGCGGAATACGACTTTGGGTTGTACTTCATAATACACAGGCGCTAGATAAATGAGAGACGACCCTCTAGATGTCGTTTTGAAAATAACATTTGTTGATTTAATAAAAATCATTGAATTTAATATACATTGTCCCATAATTGCATCACCATGAAAAGCTTGAATGTTAAAGACTCCAATGCACATAAATATCCAAGCATCTAATTCACCTGAGAAACATGCTTAAAGTGTCAACATTAAAGTGTTGAGTTCATAGATTAGGTTTATGTATGAATGTAATCCACTAGTTCTATTACCACAGTACATGTAAAATCCCAAAGATTTATAAGAATGCACGACACATTTTATGTCACCAAAAAGTACCAATTCTTATCCAAAAGACTTTATAAAGGAATGCATGACACATTTTATGTCACCAAAAATCTCCAATCTTTATCCCAAAGATTTATAAGATGCATGGCAACATTTTATGTCACCCGTAAAAAGTACCAATCTTATCCCAAAGATTTTTATAAATAATGCATGACACATTTAATGAACAAAATGTTCCAAGTATGTATTTGTCGGGGGGCCCTATAGTCCCAACGTTATAATCCGACATGTTATAACGTTCGTTCCCAGTGAAGCTAGGTCACCCGTGGGGGTGTCAATCCCGAATCGATCTATTTTATTCATTCGCTTCGTTCGTGGAATCACGCTATAAGGTTCGTTACCGGCGATAGCTAAATCACCGAACAGGGATTCCACACCCGAATAGATTATTTCATAACATTCGCATCGCTCACCCCTCAAGTGAATTTAAGTTCATGACGCTGCTGTGGCGTAGACTTGTTATTGTACCCAATTCGGGGCAGTCGATACAATATAATATATACTTCCCGATACGGTGTCCCCTCCAAGGACACCTGGGCAGTAAAAGTTAAAAATTGTACTCCGTTAAGGTGTCCCTCCAAGAACACCCGGGCAGTAATTTTGTTGTTATCAGTTCAATCAGCCTAAGCTAATATAATCATTTCAAATGTAAAGTATGTATTTGTGACCAAAAATGAAGTCAATAATGTATCCATAGAGTGCTATGAAATTAGTATGTAAATCAATTTGTAATAACCATGAAATGCATTTGCAAACAAGCATGTTCTCACCCCAAAAATATATGTAAAACGAGTAAAAACAGGGGAGCTATAAACTCACAAAATCCCTTAAAACAATCACATTGTTATAAGATAACCGAGTAAGTATAAGAATTTGTAGACAAGCATGTATCCCCCTCGCGGGTTATAAAACATTCAAAAGATTGAAAAGCGAGGCTATGAACTCACATTGATTAAAGACTCGATCAATTAATCCAATATTAAAATCACAACTGAATCAGACAAGATCTCGGCCACGCCAATAATTATGTTCGCTTATTTTAATTCACGTATTTAAATACGATCATCGATGCGTACATCGTTTACAAGAAATCCATAATATTTTAATATGTATACATACATATTTACATGTGATGAGAAATCCACTTGCGCGTCTTTAAACCTTAACCCTTAGTATATTTTATGTATATATACTATTTTTCGTCCAATCCTAACTTATCTCAATATTTACAGAAAGTTACTATTTTTAGACTTCTTCTACCAGTTTTTAAGACCAAACAATGATCTTAAAACTATTAATTGAAATAATATATTAACCGACTTTATTTTATCATTCAAAATCGTACTCATAATGTATTAATATTAATTAAAATATCCGTTGACTTTTACGTTGACCTTTAGTTTTGACCCGCTATATCTCAAGTTTTAAAACTGATAAGCCTCGCGGCAAAGTAAAACGTCATTACGAACAACTTTCGTGTTTCGCCGGAAGGCTGAAACGGACTCGAAAAGTGATCAAAATCATTTAATTAATTAATCTGCCATTTTTTATATTTATAAAAAATAACCTATTTTTCTAACTAAAGTGTATATTTGATTTTTCGATCCAGTTTCTTCGTTAGTGAGAGTTGAAGTCCTGTTTTATTCAAAATGTCCGTTAAAATTTAGCTTGTGTGTTATTTTGTAACTAAAGTAAACTTTTAAAGTACTCAGAACCCCAGAATCCTACGTTCTATTTTCTGCTCTTAATTACCCGTTATAAAGCGCACCAAAGTCCGTTTTTAGTTCTAACTCTCGTCAAAATACATCTAACTATCGCTTATAGATTTATATTAATCTCTTTTTTAATATTAATATCATATTTTAACTAGACCGCGCATGTTCTAATATTTTCCATCACATATTATTCGTTAATCAATTAAATGAAACAATTCATATATTTTTGTGTTAACCAAACTCACCTTATTTCGGTGTCATCCCACAAACCCGACGCACCCCGGCTGTTTTCGACAGCCGAACCAAACGAACGCACCCTACTCGGTGTTATAAACACCAAACGCACCCTAATCTATTTCAAACCAAACACACCCTTTTCCCCGGCTGTCCCCCCGGCTGTCCCGCAGCCTACCCGACCCTCGGCTGTCCCGCAGCCCAAATGCACCCTACGTGATGGTGGTGGTGACTGCCAACGCACCCCCGTGGTGGTGGCAGTCAACCGAGCACACCCCTTGGTATTTATATTACAACCTAACGCACCCTAGTGATATTAACAGACCGGACGCCCTCCCCGGAAAAAGGCACCAACCCGACGCACCCTCACTGGGTTTATACCCGGCTGTCAACCCGACCCGCGGCAGTCAACCCGACCCGCGGCGGTGGTATTTTAACCCGGACCAAACGCACCCTTTTGGGTGGCTGTCGACAAACAACCGCACCCTTGCGGTGCTATACACCACTCGCACCCCCCCCCCCCCTCGGCTGTCACCCACCCGAACGGACCCCATGGGTCGTTAACCCCAAACCAACGCACCCTCGGTGCTAGAAAATGATGATGATGATGATGATGTAGATGGTGTATGATGATGGTGGCGTCGGTGGTGGGGAGTCGGCGATCTGTGTATGGGAGGGTGATGGTGGGGATAGGATAGATTCGGGGGATTGGGGAGTCTTTTTGGTCTTCGCGGATATGTCGCCGGAAAGTTTTTCTGCGCGGCGGCGCGACGATCGGTGGACAGTAGGAGGTTGGTTGGTCGGATCTTTGGGAGAGTAGAGTGTGTTGTATAATGTGTTGTGTGTTATAATAGATGGAAAACTGAAATGAAATATTATTTATTATTATATATATATAAAAGTTTTAAAATGAAATAGAAAATTTATAATAGTATAGGGTGGGTTATGTAATTATTTCACAGGGACCATATGCGTAATTGTTGAGAAAACTTTTATAATATATTGGTTCGGGACTCATTTGAAAGACTTAACGGACGATTCAAATCTCGAAAAACTTTTCGCCATTTGTTTTCCAAATTATTTTTCCATTAAATTGGAGTATTCGTTGATATTTTTTTCATTAAATATTTATAATATTTAATAAAATATTTGTTATTCATTTTGTGGCAGACGTTTTGCCTCGTCCGAAATAAAAATGGGATTTATGTCGAGTATTTCGCGTTATACAACGCTTTTTTAATTAAAAATGTGACTAATTACTTTAAATATTTTTATTAAATAAATACTAATATTGAAAACAAATTAATTGTTTTTGTGGTGTCGCGTTGTATTTTGTCCGTTAAATGTTGGCGTGTGCTGGTTTTAGCCCTTTTCGGCTCGTTTCCAGGTCTCGGGCAAAACTAAAAAGTTGTCAGGAATGTCATTCCACATCAAATTGCTTTAGAGTCCGAGTCGTGAAAACGCGATTTAGATGGTCATTCTTATAAGTCAAGTCAGACCCTAAAAGTCAAAGATTGAAATCGTCATTCAAAACATTCGAAAATTCTCGGATGTTACAACATTAGCGATTCAGCGCCACCTCAGCTTTCTCTCTCTTAGACTAAACAGTGACCAAACCTTCGTAATCCGACCGAACAAGTGACCAGACACTTTTAAAAAAATCATTAATTAAAATAAAGTTAGGTGATATGCACACCGCAATAAGTGATGTGCACACCACAAAATCACACATGTAATGCATATTGTACAACATCACATATGCTTATTTGTGGTGTGCACATCACCTATTGTGGTGTGCATATCACCTCCCTAAAATAAAACCCCCTTAATTAAACTAATATTTATAACAATATTTAGAATAGCTTACATCAGTTACCTATTTTGGTTACAAGATACTATATATCAACACGTAGCAGTATGTATTAATTTAGAATAGCAAAGATCTAGAGGAGAAATAAGTAGCAATATTAGTTTAATTCATCATCTTCTTTAATAGTATAATATGATGCCATATGTATTATAACAGTATGTATTTATGTAACTCATCATCTTCTTTAATTCCATGCAAGTTTAACACACACGTCACAAAGTAACCCCCACACACACAATTTGTTCGATCACTTTTCATTTTGTTCGATCACACAAGAGCCCAAATAAATGAAAAGGTCATGGTGGGTTTGGTCGGTAACAATGCCAGGTAATGGGGGTTCGGTCAGGTCGGGTGGAGACCGACCAAACGGTAAGGTGGGAATACTCTTAGTCTAAGTGTATAATGATTATCACCAAACTCATTTCTTTTAACAAATTTATTTAAAAACTAAATTAAAAACTTTCATTCATAATTAAAAAACATTAACTCATGAAGCCGAATACGTAAGCGCCGAAAAGGCACGTCAACAAGCACTATAGATGAAACAAGCTCTTATCGACTACGACATTCGACTCGACGATGTCCCGATCATGTGCGACAATAAAGGTGCGATTGACCTTAGCAAAAAACCGGTGCAACACTCTCTAACTAAGCACATCAAAATTCATCACCACTTTCTTCGTGATAATGTCCCAAAAGGACATATCTCTATCAAAAAAGTGTCGTTCCTCAACAATATCGCCGACATTCTCACTAAACCTCTTAAACGTAAATCCTTTAACTATCTACGTCTTGGTTTAGGAATGATGGAACACATTCATAAATTGTTCTTCTTTTTCTTTTGTCTTGATTCTAGTCAGTGTTCCATTCAGTGTCGTGACAACTTAATTACTTCATCTGAAGTACTTTAAGCATTTTTAATTCGCGAAATGCAAATTCAAACGACACTCATTTTGTAAAATTTTTGTCAAAATGCGAGTCAAAAGCCATCTACTGATGGCAGACACCATATCATGAGCAGCCCCCTGATTAAATCAGGCGGCCCCTATAACGATATGGGACCGCCACCAGAAGACACTTATGTCTGCCACCCTCATTTTCTTAAACACAAAAACAAACACACCCTTCCTTTCTAACTGCAGCGACGAAATACAACCAAAAACCTACCAAACCTTAAAATCAATCACTAAAACATAAATTGAAGATCAAATTAACACCAATGATCAATCCTAACATCATAAAGATTAGGGGTGTGCACGGTTCGGTTTGAGTCATTTTTTGGCTAAAACCGAAACCAAACCAAAATAGTCGTTTTTATAAAACCAAAAACCGAAACCCGAAACCGCTCGGTTTTTGGTGGTTCAATTTTTAGTTTTTTTGGTTCGGTTTTTCGGGTTTTTCGGTTTCAAACCGTTTATATTTGGTTGTGGCTAATTTATATTGATAAACTTGTTTTACGTAGAAAATTGGTTATTATTTGTTATTTTATTTTTGTCAATATGAGTCTAATAATGTTTACCCAAATTTCTATAATTAATATATATCCTATAGGAGGTCAAAAACGATGTAGTTTTGACATTGGGCCGAACTTGGGCCCGAACTTAGGCCAAAGTAAAATAAAAAAAAACTTCCGCCGGCCCATAAATAAGAAAAAATTGAAATGTTACAAAACGAACCCTGAACTTTTAACTATTTACGACACATTTATGGCACGAGTATAATAACGTGAAATATACAAGTAAGCAATATAAAAAAACCGCAGAATACAAGTCAGCCCCGTTTCAACGCGCGGGCACATTCCGACTCAATATTCGATCAAAATCAATTCCAAAAAAATTAAGCCCCGCCTTGGGCCGGCCCATTTAGTTTTTTTTCCCTCTTTTTTACTTAGTCAACATTTATGGCGCGGGTATAATAGCGTGAAACATACAAGTATGCAATATAAAAATAAAATAAAAACTGAATACAAGTCAGCCCCGTTGCAACGCTCAGGCACATTCCCAATTAATATTCGTTCAACATCGATTCGAAAAAAATTATGCCCCGTCGCAACGCGCGGACTATTTTGCTTGTTATACATATATAAATGATACACACACATACAAGTGAAAATAAACATAGTATGATCATTGTCATATATGTAACGATATATTGTCTAGTAAACACACGTACATGACAAACACATATATAAACATTAACATATATATGTATTATAATTTCACCCAAAAAATAAATATGAATTTAAAAATTGAATTTATTATTTATTTATTTATATTATATTAATTATATATTATTATAAAACTACTTCGGTTCGGTTCGGTTTTTACGGTTCGGTTTTTGGACGCAAACCGAAACCGAACCAAAATTTGTCGTTTTTTGAAAAAGTAAAAACCGAACCATCAGTTTTTAGTTTCGGTCGGTTTTTTCGGTTCGGTTTTTTCGGTTTTCGGTTTGGTTTCGGGTTTTTCGGTTTTTTCTGCTCACCCCTACCGGAAAACGCTATGTGATGGCGCAAGACCCACACCACCTCTCGCGTTTTCGGGTATTTTTCTCGTGTTATGGAGGGAGGAGTACTTGTCAGCATGAGAAATGTGATGTTATGAAGGGAGGGGTGTTTTTGATGTTATGAGTTATTTTTGTGTTGTGGGAAAGCGTGTTGGCAATACTTTTTCCCATAACACCAACTTGATGACACCATGGGTACTTAGTGCTCTTATAAAAGAATGGAGTTGGAGTTTTACCAACGACGTCGTGTTAGTTGGTATGTTTAGCCTATGAACCTTTACTGGTGTTGTAGGTCTAAACCATTATTTGTATTTCTAGAATGATCTCGTGTACATTATATAT
>BQNB010142092.1:0-17180 GCA_026074375.1 Tanacetum coccineum | reverse complement strand
ATTTAAGAAATACTAAAGATATGTTTTTGGTTTATGGTGGAAATCCGAAAGCTGAACTTTGAGTTGATTGCTATTGCGATGCTAGATTTGAGACTGATAGAGATGATACAAAATCTCAGACAGGATATGTCTTCATTTTAAATGGAGGCGTAGTAGACTGGAAGAGCTCCAAACAAAGTACTACTGCAATGTATGCTACAGAAGCTGAATACATAGCTGCTTTGAAAGCTGCGATGGAAGCTGTTTGGATTAGGAAGTTTATTTCAGGGCTTGGTATAGTACCAACAATAAACGAACCTATTAGAATGTTTTGCGATATGTTGGAAACACAAAAAGTGTCGGTCACTTCCAAGTTGTAACAGGTCTTAGCTCGTAGTTAGTGTAATGATTAGATTAGAAATCTAGTCCGGCCCAAGGCCCATGGGAAGCCCATCATAGCCCATGGCCGGCCTATAGGACCTATATAAGTCCCTCTCCTAGTACCTAAATGGAAATGCTTATCAACATGCTAGGGCATGGGACTTAGGTTAGCTAGTAGTTTCATGGTGTTCTGTGTTTGTATTTGGATAAGGGTATGTTTGAAACCAATTTATTTAATGATAATTGATACTTGGTATTTTTGTTTATACATATATCTTAAATTTGTATCTAATATTCGCCGTGTTTAAATCGTAAATAATAAAAGTTATTGTTGCCTCCTTTATTAATCGTTGTCGATTATACAATATTGGGAATATGTTAAACTAAGACAATTCGGAGTGATTGGTAATATTATAGTGTCCGCCAAACTCACATGATATTCATAAGATGAATATTGGACTTTCTCAACTAACAAGATTATTACTTTATGGATCGGCGTCATTAAGTAAATCTTGTAAGTGATTTTAATTTACTAAATCCTTAGACTTGAGATGCAAGTAGGTCTTGCATGTGTGAATAATCCTTCTTGATGTAGTTTAAGTTATCCTGAATAAGGTAGCTAATAAGGACTATTTTCAGAAGTGATTTTGAAGCATATGACTTGACACTTGTAGTCAATATAGAATTTGTTCCTTCAATAGTTGAAGTATGATGCCACTGGGCCCCTCGTAGGGTTAATCAGATGTATGTGTGGCCGCACCCAAAAACTCAGGTAGATATGTCTCAATGATTTTTGGTAATCTAGATTAATCATATATACGAGAAACAGAATCGTTAATTAATGGAATGACTATTGATCCATATCCATTTTTAACACGGTATCGGAAACAAAGGGATTGTAAATACTTAAATCATTTAACTGTGACTTTACGAAAGTACACTCATGTATTTCTGGGAACATTGACGTGTTGCTAGACGCTTACCAATGTTGTTATATTTATTTGTGACATGTCCAAGTGGGAGCTGTTGGGATATGTCCATATCATAAATAAATATACGGCCGAAAATATGTGAGCCTATGGGGGCACACACGTATACACAGAGGATACGTTTATTAATGTAATTAATATATTTATTGTATATTAATTATATTAATATGTTTCACGAAATAATTAAATGGTCGAACAAGAAAAAAGGAGGGGTGGACTAATATGCAAAATCGGAAAAAGGAAAAGATTTGGTTTGTCCCCTCTCCTTTAGTTGGTCGAATATCTCCTTCCATATGAAAGGAGATTGCTTGCTTTCTCACCAAGATTGTAAGGGCTATAAAAGGAGGTCTTAGGGTGTTTTGTAAATCATAACTTGAAACCTAAAAACTCTAAATCTCTCCTTGCTCTTTCCCTTGGCCGACCGAACCTCAAAACCCTTGAGGGCTTCGGTTTTCTCCTTACCCTTGTCGAACGAACCAACAAACAAACCCTTAGGGTTTTTCATGTTGAGGTTTTACAATTAAGAAGATGCTTCGTATGTTGATTGATTCAAAGACGAAGAGATCGTTTGGTTAAACACTATTAGTACTAGCATACACAATGTTTTGCTAAGAACGTATTGTGTGTGAAGACTTAGAGAGATCATTTCTTTTGATCTTGGTGGTTTCGCGTGGTATTATACACACACGTATATTGAAGACGGTGTTACGTTTATTGCTATAAGAAGTCTAATGTTCCTTGCTAAGGTATATATTCTTCAATCCCCTTGTTCAATTTATAAGTTCTATACGTGTTTGATCTTTCCGCTGCATACTCGTGATATGTTTAACTGTTAATTAGATCTAAAACCCCAACAGATGCTAAGGCATCGTAAAGGCGTGAGGTGTGACCTTCACGCTACGCAATAGATCAAGGCTTATGTTTAAGGGTTGACATGAGATGAGCAATGAAAAAACGTAATAACGCGCGATAAATTGTGAAAAAGATTATAAAAATGAAAAAGATTACATGCAATAAAGTTTTATTTACTTATTTCCTTTAAGTAATAAATACATTTGTAAACTCAATATATTTAAAATATGATATAAATATATAAATTTATAAATTTTCAAATATTGTGCCACTTTAAGTCAAGCCTTAAAAAACACCGTAACTCGCCATGACTCCTAAGGCGTGAGGCTTGGCCATGCCACCACGCCACGCCACGCCTCACGCTATTTATAACCTTGGTTAGAAGCTTATAATTCCTCTTAAAAGTTTGCCTTCGTGCATTGGTTAAGTTAATTGAACGTATATGAAATTTTTTAAAGTTTTCGATAAATGGTAAATTTGTCTAGTTAAAGTGTATAATTAAGTTTAATTTACTTATGTTATTAAGATCTTTTTTATAATTTTTTTATTTGTAACTCTAAATGCCATGTTTAATAGATAAAAACGTGCAATAAAAAGTACTCCTTGTGTCTCATATTAAATGTCTACTTTGATTTTTCTAAGTCTTTCTTTTCGAACTTTGACATTAAATATTTTTCTTTGTGCTATATAATACTTGATGCAAAATATATGAATAAATTATGTTTAAATGTATTTTTCATTGGTATAACTTTCATAGAATTACATAACACAAACCAAAATATCTGAGGTCAAAATTAAAAAAGAAAGACTTCAAAAATCAAAAGTGGACATTTAATATGGGACGAAGAGAGTAGTATATTAAGTGGTTTGTAATAGTTAAATTCAGAAGGTCACATTATTTTAGAAGTACAAATGAATTTTAATGTATAACAAAATCTCCTAGTATGGACATAAGTAAGGACAAAAAACGGGCATCTATATTTTTTTCCTGTCACATCAGCTTTCTCTCTCAAGCAACTTACATGCGACCTTTTAGCCACAATAAGGCGACCTACATCTTTTTTTTAATTAACAACAAAATAAAAATTTATTAATAATAAAAACAATACATAATTATTTAAATAAAATTAAAAAATTACAATAATAATTAAAAACTTAAACTAATAATCTAAGCCATAGAGTTTCTTGATTTTTTGCTTCATTTTATTGTTGTATCAGGGGCAAAGTCTCGTCGATTTTTTTTCATATAGAAACGTAAGTCTTTATCCCATTTATTTCTTAATCTAATTCAAGGGTTTTACGTTTAAATCTCAAGTCTTGTCTTTTCAACTCTGCTGGCTCCCGACTTGCCTTTTCATGGATATCCAATTCCTGATTCTTCAAGTCTATATAGGACTGTTGTTATTCCATCTTTTTTCCCCAGCTAACCGACTTGAGGCTTTTTCATTTATCGGCTACCATGTCAACAAGACCTCCTCCTGCAACATATAAATCTTCAGAACGAGAGGAGGAAGCTGCTTTCTTTTTAGCTCGGTCTCGACCTATTGGTCGCACTTCTCGTACCTCTTCCCAAGAACCATCCGCTTCTTCGTTTAAATTCAAACCACCTTGCGCTGAGGCTGAGGTAGTTTTCAAGAAGTCTTATCTCTTTTTCGTTTTTTGCTAACTTTCTTCGGTTTTTGTTTTTGAGTAAAATAAAGGCATTTCAACTTGTTTCCAAGCAGAATGATTATTCAAAATTTGCCAACACGGCTCTAATGAAAAGTCATGATCGTACTTAGCTGCATATTCCACACACGCTTTTGATACACAGTGAGGTCGCATGATCCACTCTCGTTCCTCCGTTGGACATTATCAAAAATAGTACAAAATGCACCAATTCTAGGATGAACTCTATTTTTCCATTTTCTGAGGATGGCATCGTATCCTCGGTTCAACCCCGTTTCTTTCTCAAAGTACTAAATAACATTTAACCAAAATCCCTTGCTTTTCATAGCCGTTTTAACGTTTTAGTGAATCTTTAATGATCGTTTTAGCATTAAGTGTTGTGTTTGCTTTGGTGTTGTGAAAGGTGTTTAAGTTTGGTTCTTAACGAAAACAGGTGAAAATGGCCTTAAAATGAAATTCGGTGAAATTACCGAAAATGGTTAGAATTCAGTGAATTTACCGAAAATGATATAAATCTCCTAAGCAATTTGGTATAAATCGCCTGCCTCATGTATAAATAGCCTGACCATGTATAAATTGCCTGACACATGTATATATTGCTTGAGGTATGTATAAATCGCCTAACACATGTATAAATCGCCTGAAACATGTATAAATTGCTTGACACATGTATAAATCTCTTGAAACATGTATAAATCGCTTGGCACATGTATAAATCGCCTGAAACATGTATAAATAGCCTAAAACAGTGTATAAATCGCCTAGTATTGATTTTCTTGAAGAAACCAACTTTTGAATCACTAATAAGATACACTTTTTGACGTTTTTCCTTGGTTTCTTTTGTAAAACTAGGTATTTCAAGTCAATAAGAACCATAAAAACACAAACTTTATAGTTTTTAACACGAAAAAATTTCCACTTTTTTCGTGTATAAAGCTTAGAAAAAACAAATATTTTTCGAAATAAGCTTTATAAAACCACAAAACACTTGTACAAATGAGTTAGAAACATAAGAGAGAAGAAAGTTTCCCCCCCCCCCCCCCCCCCCGGCCCCCAAAAACCGGGGTTCCCCCCCCCCCCCTTTTAAAACAAAATTTTTTAAGGGAAAAAAAAAAAAAAATTGTGTAAAAAAAAAAAAAAAAAAAAAAAAAAAATAAAAGGGGGGGGGGGGAAAAATTAGGGGTTTAATATTTATAAAAAAAAAAAATTAGGGGTATTTTTATAAAAAAATTAATTGTATTTAAGGTGGGAGTTTTGTTAATATTTATAATGTTAAGATTTGTAATTTATTATAAATTTTAAGAGTAGATGTAATAGGGGTAAATGTTTTGGAGTAAGTTTATTGTAATGGATTTTTATTTTTTTGGGTTTATTGGTTTTTTTTTTTTTTTTTTTATGTGTTTGTATTTTATTTATGTTGTTTTATAACTAAATTATTTGAATAATGTGATCCCAACCCCTCCTTGGAAGTAAGAGGAGGTTATATAGCGTATGGAATTTACATCGATTCCTAATTGACTTTATTAACAATAAGTGCACCCTTATATTATCTATGTAATTTCGTATAAATTGACATATTTTAAGGCTAACAGAAAATAGTACAAAATGCACCAATTCTAGGACGAACTTTATTTTTTCATTTGCTGAGGATGGCATCGCATCCTCGGTTCAACCCCATTTCTTTCTCAAAGTACTAAATAACATTTAACCAAAATCCCATGCTCTTCATAGCGTTTCTTTTGATGCTGTTTTCTGACACGTCGCACCACGCCTGACACAACATGACCTCTTCCTCTGTTGTCCATGTTTTTGACGATTCCTTATTTTTAGTCGTTACAGTCTTTTGGCGACGTTCTGAAACCTTCTTAGCTTTGACGGGCGCCGCCACCTCTTCGAATGGAGAGTCATCTTTAACGGGAGCCGAACCCTGACGCATAGAATAATATTGACCCGTAAAAATTCTTGATTACCGCCCGAACCTAGACCCACATAATAATCTGGACCCGAACCTTGACCTGCATAATATTCTTGTGTATTAAATAAGTTCTCCATATCCATATCAAGATTAAGACGGTTAAGCAGAGAATACCATTGATTTCGTTGCAGGGACGGAGACAGTGGTTCGTATGACAGGCGATACATTGGTTGTTGGTAAAAAGCTTGTTGGGAGTTATACTGAGGACTAAACGGATGATTTTGGTAATTAGGTTGTCTTGGTTGTTGTGGTGGGTGTTACACAGAACCCGCGGGGCGAAAGATCTTAGGGTTTTGGTTTTGAGAGTTTTCTTATACATTGTAAATTACTATGAGAAGTATAAGAGAAAAGTAGTTTGAATTTGTGTATAAAATAGTGATATGAATGGGGTATCTATAGGGAATAGTTTAAAATTTTAAAGTTTAAAAAAGTTTTTTTTATTTAAATCAATAACGTCAAAAAGGGAGGAGTATTAAATTGGTATTTGGGTGCGGAACGATTTCGTGCAAAACTACAATATGCGACCGACATCGATGACCATGAGCCACAATGATGGCGACCGACTCAAGGTCGCGACTGAATCAGTCGACCAACACCACTATGACCAGCCTTAAATATCTGAAAAAAGTCTTAAATATAACATTTATAGCTACGTTTAACATTCTTTTTATTAATATAAAAGTAAACCCTAAGACTAGTAAACGTTCCTTAAAAAATACCTAGAGAACACTTGTTCGACAAAATGATTTTTAGTGGCAAACCTACACGTTCATTTCTAATGTATTATTCTGTCAAAACTTGGAATCACATGTATTTTGTTAAGAGTTTTGCTACAATAACATAAATTTTAAAAAAAGTTGACACAACGTGTTAACATTACATTTGAGCCATTATTCCTTCTTTTTTTCCACTATACTTTTGTAAGAAATCATGTTATTACACATCATTGTGTTAACATTCTTTAGTAAAATTATATATGGTTATAGCATTGCTCTTTGGTTAACAGGCACCTTTTGACACATTCCAAAATACATCTAACCGAATAACCAATGGTATTCAGATAAAAGTCTCATAACCAGCCTAAGGTTTAAGTACAATGAAATGTGGCTGAAGTATCACATTGGACTCGAGCAACGGTTGATAAACAATAAACCAAACTAAGTATTTGACATGCCAAAGGCAACAACTACTCTAGTTATAACAAACAATAAAACCATAAAAAACATGAATAACTAGAGAAAACTTACACATTACGTGTTACCACCCTCAGAGTTAACTAACGCCATGGACGATGTGGTCGTATCATACTTCAACGTTGTATGCTCTCCAACATATTTAGAGAAACGTTTGTAAGGAAACTATTATACTCTTTATTAATAAAATCAATATATAATAAATAAATTAACAATAAACAAAAACAGAAAATAAATATTGATATATAAACAAAATGAGTTAGAAGCAGAAAAAAACACTATCTAACGATAATTAGGTCAAAACGAATGAGGTTGTGACCCCTATTTATACTGAAAATCTAATCAGTTAAACAAGGTGATAACTTATTTTACAAACCTTACCTAAACTGATAAGATTTGTGAATCCGTAATATAAGTAAAAGATTTTTTTTGAACAAAGACATCATATTATAGAAACATTAAGGTATATACAAATCACTCCTCACAAGCGAGGTAATTTCATGAGGAAAACTACTATCCCAACTAAATCGAGAAGCAGTAGAAAAAGCGTAAGAAACAACCCAGTGAGCTACTTTATTTTGTTCACGCTTAACCCAAGAAAACGTGATATGTATATTCTTTACCCATAAGCGAATATCATCGATGAGAGTTGCAATAAAAAGATTTGGGAACGAGATATGCACACAAGCTTGAATGAGTTGACAAGCTTCGAACATACTTTGACTCATAAATTCGATTTTTTGCACCTCCTGCATGCACGTAGGTGTTGGAGTAAAACCAACTCAAGATAATTTGAGAATGCAACACTAAGACCGGTATATAGACATTTCAAAATATCTTTTTTTGGCGATGATAACAATCACATTTTCAAGATTTGTTTTAAGTGACTTACTGAAACTCAATAATCTATCATTCATATTAACTTTATTTTTGAAAAACATTAATAGCCTTGTTGCGATTTTTTTTCATAGAGAACGCAAACCATCCAACAATGTTAATATAAAAAAATCTACATATATATAAATAGTGTCTAGAGGTTGTAAAAAAATTCATTTTTATAAAAAAGAATTTCCAACGAGCTAGGTATGAGAACTCGCGAAACTTAAATGTGAGAGCATTTAGTTCACATTAAATATCGCCATGTCATAAGTTCACTGACACATTTAGTAACAATAATAATCTAAAAAACATTATCAAATTTTTTATATATAAAAGTGGCTTTATTTGTTAAAAATTATGTATTAAGTTGTGTTTAAATTAAAGATAAATTAATGCAGAAAGTTTTAGTTTTATCATTTTATATTTTAAGTTCTTTCCTTATTAAGTTATTAACAAACCATTTTTATTTAACTTTCTAAATTCAGATTTTTATATGTTAAGTGAATTAAGTCAATTTCAAACATCATCTTACACAATTCGTTTAGTAATGTTGATATTACTCTTATTTCATTTTCTAATTTGCATTGATTTGTTAAACCGCCAACAGATTAAAGGGTAGGTTCGTCATTTTATTGCAATGTGCAAGTACTAGTACTATGCTGACGACTCTTGTAATTATATTTTGTTGTGTATGAACTAGAGTGGTCGCTTAAGGGTAAATAAGGATGGTGATTTGAATATTTATAGTCAATATATATATATATATATATATATATATATATATATATATGTAAATACCAAATAAATAATAGTATAGAGAGTATCCCGTTTAATATAAAAATTGCTTGAGGACAAACAATATTTTATCTTTCGGATGTCGTATTCCAACGAAGTGTGAATTGAAAATCTCGTTTCAGTTCGTGATCGCGTGCTTGAAAATTCAATATTTTGGATTTTGAATTCTAAATATAATAACGCATAGGGGAAGCAGAAAAATTGTAATCGTTAAGTTAAATCGCGTAAGCTAAAAATTATTATTCAATGTAAACGGGCATCAAACAATTAAATGTTTACATCAAGCAAGTGTTAAATAATTATTTTGAGTATAATTATTAACTTTGTTCATTTTATTTTTATTGGTTACGTAAAGTGTTTACGTTTCGCGATAAAATGCGTTTAGGCATTCCCGGAAGCACCAATACCTATCTACACTGAACCAAATACCCACAATTATACCCAATACTCAAAAATTATACAAATTACTTATATATAAGTACATATGTCCGGATATAGATGAAAGAAAACCAAAGATATTTATTTTGGAAGACTTTGTGATATAGCACATGTTATAAACTTCAACAAGTTAGCTTCAACAACTAGTCTTACACATTTCCAACTCTTGTAAGAACCCACTCCCCATCCCATGAGCTTCTTACACAAATGGTCATTCAATGTCTAACCATGGTAAAGTTAAAGTAACCAATACCTAGTTAACTCATGCTATAAAAAGCCTACTATGCAAGTAAACCTTCACTTCTCATTTTACTTAACAAATTTCACACAAACTATCTGCTAAATAAGCCATAACCGACGACCAAACTTAAAAACACACATACAATCCATAAAATTTTATTTACAACATATACAAGTGTTCCTACAACATATCTAAGGTATACCAAGAAGGTTTGAAGGCTTGGTTTAGTGTTTACAAGGGTTAAACAAGCAAGGATCAAGATTAGAGTTTTGTTGAAATTAGGGTTTTCTAAGTCTTGGAAGCTAGGGTTTAGATCATATTGTTCATCACCATACATCATATTAAGGTTACCTAAAAACCTTAATCTCTTTACTTTGGTGATTTTATGCATATATAATGTTTGTGTAGTTAATCACCATCAAAGGACTTTTTTTACTTGTAAAAATGGATTTTTACACTTGTTTATGTTTTGGTACACTTTTACAATGTACCATATGAAATTGATATCATGTTTATAATGGATGTATAATATTTTTACTTTTGTGGTTTATGTATAAAATGTATATATAAACAAGATACCTAAAAAGTATATATATATATAAGTTCATGAACAAATGAGTATGTAAACTTGATGTTCTTGTGATTCTTGGATAATATATGGACTAATCATGGACTAGAGACCCTAAGGATGTAAGACATGTGATATTGAAGGTTGTAATGGACTTGTAACAAGTGTATTAAACTAAACGTTATAAAATCAAGGTTTAAACATACTTTTAGCAAAATGACTAAAGTGGTCTGATCAAAACTCAAAAATAAAGTAATTATTTTATATTTTTATAAAATACTACTTCTCATAGGGATTCCAAAAAGGTAAGAAACTCGAAAAACTGATTTATAACGAAAGAGATAAGTAATTTACAAGTTACGCGATAATAAACGCGTTTATAAATTTCTTTTTATAAATACTTTTTAACTTTTACTTCTGATATATAAAAATGATTATTTTTATCAGATAGTACATATTTTTAGGATTCCAAAACATAAATAATCGAAATTTTTGGATCAATAACGAAGGAGTTATGAATTACGCAAGTTTACGTTAATAAATACTTTTATAAAAATAATTTTATAAAAGTTACTATTCACATCAGATGTATATATTTTGAAAACACCATTAATTTGATAGAAATTTTAATAACAAAGACGTACTCGAAAGAATCACTAAAACGGAGTTAAAACGAATAAAATACGACATATACAAGTTTACGACGACAAATTTTAAAAAAGTATATGAACAGTAAAAACCACTGTTCACCAGGGGATTAAAAATATAAAAATGTAATATTTTGATAACTCGTCTTAATACGAAAGCGTGGACGAAAGAAACATACCAAACGGGCTTAAACGGGAAAATTACGTCGTTTTTACTAATGAAATATTTATAAACGTTTTAACTTTATAAGTATGATTTCACAAATGCGATTAGATGGTGATGTATCTATATAGAATTGTATATGGTATTTGTTAATCAAAGTGCTTAGTACTCATACGGCTTATAATTAATTAGGTTGCATTCGGCATTTATCTGACGCATTTTCTGTAATATACTTGATATTCATTTACTCGAGGTGAGTTTATAGCCCTACGTAACTTTTAGGGTGAGAACATGCTTGTTACCAAATTCATTTACGTGATTGATTTGAATTTATTACGTGTGCATTTACAATTCATTTTACAAACTGGTCTACATACTCAATTACTTATTTTGAGGACGAAATACATTGCTTGTTTCACTTATTTTTTAAAACAAGGACAATACTTTACTTTTACCTAAATGATTACAGATTAGCTTAAGCGGATTGAGTTGTGAATTACCTGGAGGGTGAGCGCGAATGCTATGAAATAGATCTATTCGGGTGTGACAGCCCCGTTCAGGTGATTAGCTATCACTGGGCAAACAAACGTTATAGCATGTCGGAGCACAACATTTATACGAACACGAACACTTATGGTGCCTTGAATAAAGTGGCATATATATGAGTCTACCCAGCAGTTTCATGAACTTAGAGTAATCGTAATCATCGCATTTATACACAAAAGATTATTTACGTTGCCTTGAATAAAGTGGTAACTCATACTTTGAAAAATGGTAGTCCAACTATACTTAACTTTTTTTGACATTTTGGGGATTGAAATGGTCATGCATACTTTACAACTCTTTAGTTTATAACATACATACATATGTTTTTGTGACTATATGGGGATTTAAACGGTCATACATACTTTACAAAACTTTGGTTTAACATTTATACTTAAACAAACCTATGAACTCACCAACTTTATGTTGACACTTTTTAAGCATGTTTTTCTCAGGTGAATTAGATGCTTGGCTTAAGTAATGTGCATTGGAGTCTAAATAATTCAAGATTTCTTTTCAAATGACACAGTTAGAGGTCGTTATCTTATGACCCGTGCAATGGTATTATGAAGTAACGCTCCCAAACCCATATTCCGCTGCGACCCATTTTAGGGGTGTTACAGATTGGTAATCAGAGCCAAGGTTATAGAGAACTAGGCTGCATTCTACCTAAACTATAACCACTTTCAACGATCACAATTTCAAAAGATTTTTACAGGACATACATACACTATTGAGTTGCATTAGTTGGTTATACTAGATGCTTTCATGATTGATATACGTGTTTATATTATATTACGTATATTTTACAATTATTTATATAAGAGCTATTTATATAAATACTAGAACATTCCTTAAAACATTACAAGTAACACGATGGTCACGACTTTAACATATCATCCTACAACACTTCATCTTTGAAGCACGGCTTAGAGAACTAAACTAATTTCATTTTATTACTCGGTGATTTGAAGGAAATGGCACCAAAGAAAAGAACCACAAGGGCATCACCAGCCACAACAACCACCACCACATCTGTCAACAATGCCCAGCTTAAGGCACTGATCGACAATGGTGTTGCCTATGCATTGACAACACGTGATGCTGACAGAAGCATGAATGGCGATGACAACCATAATTCGGGAACGGGTGTTAGAAGAAACAAGCGAGTCGCTCGTGAGTGCACCTACTCAGACTTCATAAAGTGCCAACCTCTAAATTTCAAGGGCACTAAAGGAGTTATCGAATTGACTCAATGGTTTGAGAAAATGGAAACTGTGTTTCGTATAAGCAACTGCTCTATGGAAAACCAAATCAAGTTTTCCACTTGTACTCTTATTGGAAGTGCTCTAACGTGGTGGAACTCTCATGTTAGGACTGTTGGTCACGATGTTGCATATGTAATGACTTGGACAGAACTGGAAAAGAAGATGACGGATAAGTACTGCCCGAGGAGCGAGATTAAGAAGCTCCAGGTCAAGATGTGAAACTTGAATGTAAAAGGTACCGATGATTCGCTAGAATCTATATATACATAATAATAAAATATATAATATATGATGGAAAATTACCAAGTTACCCTTGAGGACAAAGGTAAAAAGGAAAAATCTTCACAAATATATATATAATATAATACGTATATAAACCGGGAAGTATGATTCCCGGGTCATTATCCCCCAACGATTTGTGAAATTGAAACCACGTTTGATGTTCGGACAATGATTTGAATTGGAAACAAAGATTGAGTTGATTATCTACTTCTACAAATTAAAATAAACAAATTATAACAATTAAGCATGAAATCAAATAACGGGAAATCAAATTTTAACTAAAAACGCAAAACGGGAACCCTAAACGGCAATTAAAAAACCTAATTTTTCAAAATTAAACCTAAAATGAATTTTTCTCTTTAAATGGACTCTATTTGACTAAAAAGTAAGTTTAAAGAAAACTAGAACAAAAACGGAGTTGAAATGAGCTTTAAAACACGAAAAACGAGAACGGGAACAAATCCCGTTCTTTAAAAATCGAAATTTTGCAAATTAGACCCTACGAAAGCAAAACTAATTTTCCTATAAACTTTATGATAAAAGAAAATTTTCTAAAAAAGATTTCTATTTTTTTGATTATTTTTCTATTTTTTATGATTTTTTAAAGTTTTTAATGTTAAATGTTTAAAAAATACTAAACTACTATTAAAACATTCTTTAGAAAATTACAGAAAATATCTTATACTAATTAGAACCTAGGAAAAATAAGCTCGAAGTCACAGCTTAATGAATAAGCCACGAAATAAGCTAAAACAGCTTATAAGGCTTAATGGGCCAAAATGTGTATAAAAATTAAATTGTGTAGATGTCTAATGAAAAAGACCCCAGGGCGCAGTGGTAGTGAGTGTGTGTTATAAAAGGGTTGAAAGTGTTGAGGTCGGGGGTTCGAGCCTTGCTCACCCCCGATTTCCACTTTCCCCTTTTTTTTTAAAACTTATAAAAGCAAAGTTATTAAGCACCTAAAAATAAGCATTTTTAATAAAAGCAACTTTTATGAAAAGCCATAAATAAGCTGTTAGACAGCTTATAATATGACAGAAACACTTAACTAATATTTTTGGCTTTTTTCTTAAACTGAAATAAGCTAAAAGACTAAATAAGCTAAAGTTAAGACTAATTAAGCTAAAATATGCTAAACCTAAGCTAATGAGCTAAACAGAACTTAAAAATAAGCAAGTAATAAGCTAAAAAACTAAATAAGCTCTTAAATTAAAACCAATAACCAAACAGTCCTTAGGGATTGTTTTGAGCTTAATTTCAAGCACTAAATTGTATTCTTACAACTAAGAGCTTAACACTATCTTAAAGTTCAACTTAAGACCTACTTAAAATAATAAGCTAAACACATTTTGAAATTCTAATTAAGCAACTAAAAAGCACTAAGAAAAAGCTACAGGCTTTTCTTGGTGATTTTGGTTTTTAACTAAAAAAGCTAGAATAAGCTTAACATAGGCTTCATTAAGCTATAAATGACTACTTCTAACCTTATAAGCTATTTTAAGGACAAAGTATGCTAAAACTTTAACGCAATATCTATAAATTCCTAATAAAGACTCTTAATGGATTTAGAGCAAACCAGTCATGCCAGGGACTTTTGAGCTTATTTTTAGATAAGCTCTTAGATCCTTGTAGGGAAATAGCTTATTAAAGCTTATACTACAACTAAATAACTACTCTAATTTACTTTTAAAAATGATTTTGAAACAAAATAGCTTAATGAAAAAGCACTTTGAAAACAGACCTAAGGCTTAAATCATGCTGAGTTTTAAAAGACAAAAAGCAATTTTGCAGCTTAAATTTAGATGACAAAATAAGCTAGAATTTTAAAACTAATTGTAAACTTGTGAAATATGACCTAAAAGCTATTTATAATCTGAAAATCAAAAGCTAAATGCTATTTTAACCTACTGAAAATGAAGCTAGAAATTGTGCTTATGCATTTTTATGTATCTGATGCAGTTGACACAATTATGACCAAAATTTAGACTAGACAAAATGCAGGCCCAATGAGACTATTCTAACACTATTAAAACTCATGCCTAGATACAAAATAAGCAAAGACACTAACTAAATCAGAATTAAGCTAATAATGCAACTAAAACTAGACAGATTTGAGCTATATTGAATCTAACTATTGAAAACTTAGCTAAAACAAATCTAACTTATAAAAATAGCTTGAACTAAACTTAATTTGGAATCTAAAATGAACACAAAAGATCAAAGAGCTAACAACAGCACTAACCTATGGTTAGTGCTGTTTTCCCAAACACCCCTTTAACTAGACTAAAATCCATATTAGCTTATGAAAATGAAATTTAGAGCTCAAATACTAAATACCAGATAATAAGCAGCTTATGACCAACCTAATGAGCAATCCTAAGCAGACAAAAAGCCAAACTAATAAGCTATAAGCTAAACTATTATTTTTGGATTTTTAGCATTTTAAAAGGCAAAATTAAGAAAGCTAATATCTATGCTACTGAACTTAAAGTCAGATTATCTAAACTACTTAATAAACATATTGAAACAATAATAAGCAAACAATAAGCATAATAAGCAAAATTAAGCTAGTAAATTAAGATAGTGAAGGAAATAGGAAACTGACCAAAACCTTAGCTAAACAAAGGTTATTGATGGATCAGTTGAGCAATCTACAAGCTCTGGCTTATTGTTATAAGCCTAGTAACTTTTGTCCAATATGAGCTCTTTCCATTTAAGTCATCTTTCCTTAAGCTTCAAAAAATCCAAATTGCCAAGGTATTTAAGATGTTTTTAGAGTATACAGTAGATTAAATGGTACTGAATTGAGCTCAATTTGAGCTTAGAGGACTCAAAACTTGTATGAGCTTATAGTAGCTTACTGAAAACAGATCATAAAAATTTGAGAGGAAATAATGAAGCTTTTGGTAAACACAAATTATGTAAACTTAAAATGATGATTTAATTAAACTTAAAACGGATTACAATGCTTTGGAAATTGAAAGTTACAAAAGTTTAAAGAGAAAAATTACACTTAAAATTGAAAATTACATAAGCTATTGAAAACTAAAGGTTTTTAGGAAAAAGGAAGATGACAATGTGAGGGTGAAGGAGTCCTTTTATAGCTTCCAGGAGAAGCTTCTAGGTGTCAAGTCCTTCACACGCTCCCTTGAATCCTGACCTTCCAATGATTAGAAATGATTGGATCACAATCTTGTCCGTTGGATCATTCTTTAGCTCACGCGGATTGCCAGCGTGGCAATCCGTGATGTGACACTCCTGTGCTTCTTTTGTACGCCTTTTAGTACAAAATACTAGATCTTGGTGTGTTTCCTTTCTTGTACGCGTGTCATTCCCTTTTGGGAATTGGCCAATGAGAGTGAGAGATGATGTAGTACTCTTCCAACGTGTTCCTTAACCCTTGAATTACCCATCCTAACCCTCAATTGTTAATTGACCTTTGTTTTGACTCGAGGTAAAATGGGGACGATGGGTGAACAGTAAAAACTGTATTTCCCGCGTTTTTTACTTTTTTTATAAAAGGGTGCGTTTGATTTCGTTGACCCGGGGTTTGACTTGGACTTATAAAAGGATTTTGGGCCGGGTGTGTTGGATTGGGCTCGGGCATGGTTTGGTTATAAGAGATAACGAGTGTTAACTCTTATAATTAAAAGAGTTAACACCGTTAGGGTTTAGGGGACCATTTTTGAAATTTAGTTAACTTTGAGGGATTGATTTGGAATTTTTGGGTTTTGATTTTTTATGGTTGACTTTAGTTGACCAAGGTTTGACTTTTGTTCACCTTTGATAGCATTCTCCTGGCTCTTGCACACTCAATTCTGCTCCCGTGTCTGTGTTTGTCCGGTTTTGACCATTTTCTTGAGATTTTTGCAATATCCGTACCTACATAATCACAAAGACAAAACAACCAATATACAAGCATTTAAAGCATAATTTTGTCATTTTAGGCCTATTTTGATATAAAACGGATATGTGTTTTCACACATATCAACCGACGTGATAGGGTACAACCAACATTTTTAGGAACTGCATTACTGTGTGTTAGAATGTTTCTTGAAAAATCAGATAAGATTGAGGGATATGTCGGTGGTTTGCCCGACATGATTCACGGAAGTGTGGTTGCGTCAAAGCCTAAGACAATGCAAGAGGCAATTGAAATGGAAACTGAACTGATAGACAAGAAAATCTGCACTTTTGCTGAACGTCAGATAGAGAACAAAAGGAAGCAAGATGATAATCACAACCAAACTCAACAACCACCTCCCAAGAACCAAGGTGTTAGGATTTATGTTTTCCTAACTTAGTACCGACAGTACAAA
>BQNB010142091.1:6413-17181 GCA_026074375.1 Tanacetum coccineum | reverse complement strand
TTTAATTTAATGGACCAGCTAGCACGCACACAAAGCTGCCTCCTATCGAATGGTTGGTACTTGGCATCTCTCTCTCTCTCAGTGCGTTTTGTATTTTGCCATGTCACGTGCCAATCACACGCCCACACCCACGCGCCTTTTCTTTCTACTCTCTTCTACTGCAAACCTTTTTTTCTCGTCATATCTTAGGCGGGGCATAGCACGGTTCTGAGCCAAAAAGTAAATTGAGTTTCACATATCTTATTCCCAATCTAGTCATACTCAATTGCTCAACTACGTTACTTCACTCAATGATCGCCACATGACACTTTTCAAGTAGAATTAACTTTTGAGTTAAATGATAAATATACCCTCATTAATTTATTCTCTTTTCTCTCTCTTCCTCCCTTCCTCACTCACCATCATCATCACTCTCTTTCTCTCTCACCATCACCATTAATATTATTTTTCCATATTTAGAAGTTGTCTGTTAATATATGTTTGATATATGTTATGTTACGATGACAAGACAATCTTTTTGATGCATGAGAATGAGATCTTGAACCTGAGATGCCATGTTGGTAACGAAACTGTTTGACCCTTGTTGTCTTCATTGATCTGTTGTTCGTCTATTGGCATAGGAGCAACCTAATCATATATCACGTAGAAAAGTATTACTTGTAGTCATTTTCATAATCTTATACTCATGAATATGTCATGCGTCCTTTTGCAAATCACTGTTAACTAATCACTCATATATTTCATAATATGGCATGAGTCAAAAGTGGATGAGTTAAGGTGGTGAGCAATCGAGAGTGGAGGAGTCGGGCAGAGGGAGTGGTGGTTGGTGGCCGGTGGTAATGATGAGGTGGTGGTGATGAAGTGGGTGAAGAAGATGATGATAAATTATTAAAGCATAAGTTACAACTTATTAATGCTTATACCAATAAGGGTATATATGTAATTTTATTATAAAGTAAAAAGTAAGTAGCCGTCAGTCGAGCACTTGTGAGTTGAGTAGCCGTCAGTCGAGCACTTGAGGGTTAATAGGACAAAAATAAGTGGGCCACTAATTAAGTTGAGCATTAGACACGTGTAAAAAAATAAGTGAAGTTGAGTAGTCGAGTAATTTGAGATGACCATATTGGCAATAAGATGAAAACATGACTACTATGTGGAACTTGTTTTTGGAAAATGGGTAAAACAGTACTTACCTCCACATTGGCAACCTTGGCTTTGTATGTTACCAACTTTGGACATCTTTTCTTATTTTTAAGCTATTATGAGTCTTAGAATGTAGTTTCCCAAGCAAATAAGGAGTGGAAACAAAATGTTACTGAAATAGGGGTGATTAGAACACATGGGCGGAGCCAAAGGGGGGCACGGTGGGCATGTGCCCCCTCACCCCAAAAAAAATTAGTGTAATTTTATTGAATATTTGAGCTATTTTCTTGATTTGCCCCCCTTAAAGTGTTTGCCTTCTTCATACTGAAAGTCATAATCGAGTTTTATTTAGCTTCTATGATGTAAATCTGGTTTTATTTTGTAAAAATGGTGAAAAAAGCATAGAAGAAGATGAAGAAATCATTCGTCGGAGAAGATGAAAGAAAGACTGGTTTGTTTTTAGTTTGATAGTTGACTAGAAGCGTAGTAGTCACGTGATGTCCTTTCCCATATCAAGCATTTTTAATTCTTTTTCCTATAAACATATTTGTGTAGCTGATATATACAACTTATATATATATTGTTAGATTATTATTTGTTAATAAGGATCTTGATATATGGTGGTGTTTGTGTTTCAGGTCTTTTATGTACTTTGCGGTTATCTTTGGCATGACTATGATGTTTACACTTCAATTTGTGATTGACAAAGAAAACATAAGGCAAGAATTCCTTTCTAAAGCTCATCTTGGTGGGTTTTTTATGATCATGACTATTGCCTCGGCATCCGTTGCTGTGCTAGCATCTGTGTTTTTGATTTTCACAAGCTTCTTCTTGCAACGTTGGATGAAGAATATCCATTACACCGTCTTGAAAACTATAGGTTGCTTCTCCGCTATTCTTGCACCTTTCTCCCTGTCGGTTGTCCTATACCTTCCCCACAACCTCCATTGGATTGTGTATGTAATCTTCTTTGTCGGGATACTAACCGGATACTACTTTGCTTGGAAGTGTGTATGCTCTTATCAACCAGACGAATATTTTAACCATTATCCTTTCCACTGGACTATGTTTTTATTTATTGTTATCCCGCTCATGTATGGATTGACACCATTCATCCCGCCCTCAGCTCAGTTACCATTCATATGCGTATGCCTTTTCGTCCTAGTTTCCGGTCCCATTAATACCTGCATTACGGACCATCAACTCAAGCTACCGGTCCAACAACAAGACATCCTTGATGCGAGCTAGCAGCTACTTTCAAGATTTAAGAGATCAATGACTAGTACCAGAGAATAAATGTTGTACGTATTAAACATATTTATATCGAATTCTGTGTTTTAGATATCCATCTTTTTTTAGTTCTATTGTAGTTAATTACTCTTATGTCATGAATATGAGACAAACGAGCGTTAACTGCTTGTAATCTATTTAACCAAAATCTCTTCAACATTAAGAACGCTTTATGCATTAATAGGGGAATAAGCATAAAAGCTTGTAAGGTCAATTTTTCATAAACAAAACAAGAAAAACGCTCCTACAACTAATATAAACCCCCTTACATAAAAAGTCCCATCATAAACGTTTCAAAAGTTTCCTGTCCAACTCATTTGACTCAACTGAGGCTGTTGCTGATACCCACCAACTTGAGATCCTGGAGCTCCTGACGCCACTCCAATATTCCCGCCCATGGTTGGGCCCATATGATGCGGGTTTGCGATTCCTCCAGGCTGTGAAGGGTGATGCATTCCTGGGAATTGAATATGAGACGACTGTGCAGCAGCAGCAGCCGCATTGAATGAAGCATGGCCACCGTGTGAAGGTTGTAAATAAGCGGCATGAGGTGTCTGTCCTGCCATGTTGTAATACGACGCCGATTGCATACTAGGCATGTCCCTTGGATTCATCCAAAGTTCAGATGTCTCCGCCTGCAACATCACCAAAAATGTCAGTCGAATCAAAACAAAAGTTGCATTTAAATCGCCAACTATTCAAAAAGTTGCATTTAGGCCACCCAAACTTGTCAAGCAATGCATATCCGCACAACTGTCAGTCTCAGAGACTCTACATCAATACCAAGAGTCTCAGAGAGACTCGAATATGTGCTGCAATGATTACATTTTGATCCTCATGAGTGGTTGCAATTGATGATTAAAAAACAAAATGGCCAAAGTTGGAAGATACAAAACTTGGCAGTGCTGGAGAGCCTTGCTGCTGCTGAGGTTTGTATTTTGACTCCACATCAATAACATGAGTACAAAAGACAGGCGACTAACCGGTGAGTCTTCAGTGACTCGTTATATGTGTGCAATGATCACATTTTGATTTCTCATGATTGCAAGTGTTGGTCTAGTTGCAAAATGAGTTGTTATTGTAACCTTAGAATTCTTGGCGGGAGATGATTTGTATTTTTTAGGTGTTCTTTCTAATCACCCCTATTTCAGTAACATTTTGTTTCCACTCCTTATTTGCTTGGGAAACTATATTCTAAGACATAATAGCTTAAAAATAAGAAAAGATGTCCAAAGTTGGTAACATACAAAGCCAAGGTTGCCAATGTGAGGTATCCGATACTTTCTCGGCCATTAAAAGGTAACATAAATTTAATTTTGGACCTAAAAATGAGTGCATTTTTTATTTTGACAGAAAAATATAACAAAAATTATTCGTGATTCGTAGTCCTTTTTTGTTAAATGTTGAACCAGTGTTAGCCCACATTAAATAATTTGGTTTTTATGTTACACTTCTTGCTAACTTTCCTTAAAAAATAAGTAAAATTTGGCTAATGCCTTTCTGATGAGTCACAGGTTGATGTGATCTATTGTTGTTCAAAGCTCGTCCGGTAGATATAATAGGGGCTGATTCAGACACATTGGAGTGAGATGATTGGTCACTTTTCGATACAGCAGGAAAAGATCTAGAATTCTCCATGACGGATTTTTCAGAAGTGTGACGTCTAACACCAACGGCACCGACTTCACGTTTTATGGCACCAACATTTGCAGCTGGTCTAGATGCCAATGGTGGTATACGAACTGGGTCAGAAGACGATGAATAGACCCCTACAACTGAACTGTTAGGTGATGTAACAGAGCTTTGTTGAGAATCATGAGGTTTTGTTGCTTGTACGGGTGGTGTGACGTTTGAGACTGTTGCTTCCTTACCACCTGACCTTGACCTGTTTCTTGAACCACTTATACTAACACCTTTTACTTGTTTAGAGAGTGGATCAACCGGAAGACTTGACGGTGATTTTAGATCTTTAGAAGCCTCAGCTAGACTGAAAAAGAGTTAAGACTGATATTAGTTACGATAGTGCTTAAATCATATATCACTAAATTCGGACAGTTATTAAAAACCAGTACTCTTTTCAGAAGCTTTTAACAAATCGTGCTCTTTGGCGGGAACTGGCAACAGAGCCTTTAGGCAGGAGGTTTTGTCTCTCTGTTCCCGTTATGCTTAATTCTGTTGTCTCTCACAACACGAAACTGTCTGGAAAAAAAGATCAACCATTAGCAAAACACCAATAGAAAACAGCAAGATATGATTTTAATCGAAAACAAAAACGTATAGACCCTTAAAAATCTGATGAGCTTACCAGGGGCACTGTTCCTCACAAAGCCTTCATTGTTCCTGGCAAAGCCTTCACTATTTCTCGCAAAGCCGTCCCTGTTCCTAACCAAGTCTTCCCTGTCCCTCCCAAAGAATTCCCTATTCCTTGCAAAGCCTTCCCTGTTCCTCGCAAAGCCTTCACTATTCCTCGCAGAACCTTCACTATTCCTCGCAAAGCCCTCACAGTTCCAGACAAAGCTGGCCCTTTGAGGGTTACGATCTGAATGTGTTAGACTTAATCCCTTGAGCAGTCTGTTCAGTAGGATTTCTTGGCTTTACAGGCACATGATCCTTAAGCGCTGGAACCTGAAATGATGCAAGTAACAAAAGACATTTATGGTACAAATCACTCACCAGCCATAAAACAATCAGGTGTTCTGAAGAGCATAATAGAGACAAAAGCTTTTTAAGAAAGCACTCTAAACTTATCAATATACACAAAAGCTTCAATACATATCACAAAACGCTCTTATTAAAAAGAAATTGTATCATGTCTGTGTGAGTTATGATCCGATGCATATTCTTATCGTCTTGGAAGAGGATGTCGTTATTTTCATATCAATCAAGTGTGATTGAGTATGTAGGTTTAAGATAATATCTTTTGTTATATTTATGAATAATCTTAAGCTAGACAAATAAAATCCGATTTCCTTGTCCATACTCATAATTTGTCATATTAGATTCTATATTGTAATATCAATCATGTTTCAATAATGAGTTGATATATTTCGAAATCTTTCTTGACCTCAGAACACTCTTTTAAAAGAAGACAAATAAAGATTTTCATAGTGTGTTCCATTAATCCTAAGACTAGTTGTAAGTGTGAGGTTGATGAATAATGACAAGTTAATTTCTTACTTCTGGATTGTCATATGTTTTGCTTGTGCAAAAAACTATTTGTTGTTATGCATAGTATGCATAGTTTTTGACATTTTATTAGTGTATGAATGATTTTTCTAACCATTTTAATACAACACACATCTTTTGTAAATATATATGTTTATAAAGGAGAAATATAATTAGTGGTGTGTTTAGAACAATGAAGCCCAAGCAAAAGTTTAAAAAAATTCAATTTCTTTTAACTTTAATATACCTAATGTATTAATATGATATTTTCTTTTGTTTAACCAACCCAAGGTCAAACAAAGCAAGACGATGAAAAGATTTAGACATCTTGTTGGAAGAGAGTTAATGTGTTGGAAATATTTTAGTGACGGATTTTAACATATGATCTTAGGACATTATTTTTCCACACACTTGACAAACTATTTAACTCTTGTTTCTAAATAGGTTACTACACTCAAAATGATTTACAAGATGTTTATGTAACATTTGTAAATATAGTGATCTATGCCTATATGCAAATGCACAATCATTTTGCAAATTACGAAAGAATCTAGCGTAATTCCTATTATGTAATAATTATGGGAAAAACTAGTAACATACAAAATTAGCCTACCCTTGGCACAGTGATTAGAGAGATATTAGCTCAATTACAAATAGTAATGATCACTTGATAATATCTATTAACCAAGTTGAAACCAACAATGTTTAAACACACATAATCATTAGAATACACATTAAGGATATGCATTGTTCGTTTTATGTATTTTGGATAAACGTTGTTTACTATAGCATTGATTTTATTTGTGAAAACAAAAAAGTTTCCTCCCATTTTAAAATTTAATCAAGATCAATGTTTTGAAAGATACATTGACTAGAAATGCTCGACTTGAAAGAAAAGATAAATTACAAGTTTATGTTAAAACGAAAACATATAGTTTTGACCACTATGTAGTATTTTGCATTTCTAACTGACTTAAGTTTGAATAAAGACTGAAAGGTTTTTTTAAAGTGAAAACTTTGAACTCAATTACACTTTGAAATGTAGGGTGACACGGACTTTTACAGACTTACGGTTGATTTTATATGATTTTTTGAAGTTTGCAAAAAACTGACGAACAGAACAGGCGGCCCCATAAAGGTGACCGGACCAAAAATATATTTGCGGGGGCCGCCCGAACCATTTATGAGTCCACCACCAGTGACCCAAAACCGATTTTTTTGTTCCAAAATCTTTTTGTAAACTTTAACTGTAGAACATAAGACTTTAAAAACTTGTTCCAGCACATAAATTTTGTGGTTAGAATCATTTTCTACTCTTACGACTTAGACAAACATAATTTGAACCAATTCAAAGTTAATGATACATGGGATTGTACTCTATTTTTGAAAAAATATTTATTTTGATAACTTGTCTTTTTGTGGTGAAAACTTGTCTGTGAAAGTGACACATTGTTTGGACGAAAAGGCTAGATTTGAATTTTAAAATAATTACTACATAAAATATTTCTTTATAATTTAAAAATAATTTGTCTAATTAATTTTTAAAAAATTGTTTTGTTACTTTTATAAAAATTTATCGTTTTAGACTAACTTATTTTTTTGTTCATTACCTACAAGTTTAATGTTGTTTCTTTTTCGTACATTACTATCTGATTTAGTGGGTGGAAACAAATGTCAGTGTTGATGTAGACATGAGATGTCGAGAGATGTGGATTGCGAGTTATGCATTGATAATTTGTGATTACGAGTAACTTGTGCACTTTACGTTACGTATTACAAGTTACATGTTTGTCATCACCAAAACATAAAGAGATCATATAGATTAAATATCGTAATATTTGCACTAACACATTATTTATTATGATTTGTGCGTTTGCTATCTGTTACTATTGAGGTGAGTTCTCGTAGCCCTACTTTTTTTACTGTTTTTTCGTTGGGGACTGTTTTCTGAACTGTGCGAAAGGTGGTTTTGTTTTTGGGATAATTTATGTGCTTATGACTGTTATGTGAATATATGTAATATGATTTTACTTGCATGTACTATGTTTGGCATGGCAAGGGTTGTGGTTTACTTGCATGTACTGTGTTTGGCATGCAAGGGTTGTGGTCCTACCCTAATATAGTGCTCTAGTTGGTAGGCCCTTTAGGTGCGTAAGTGACATATCGGAGTTGCGACTCCAAGAGCATTGGGATATGCTGGTTTTGGTGACTAGCGGAGATGCTTGGTCATCTCACATGATTAGCGGGGATGCTAAGTCATGGGTTTGTTTGCATATATTCACTGTCATATAGTACTATTGTCCACTGTTTAAATGATTGGCATAGCAACTGGGTTTTGAGTCAAACCTACGAGCTCACCAACATTATTGTTGACATTTTTGAGTATCATTTTCAGGTGTGTTGTTAGCAAAGGTAAATGAGGAGTAATTGGGACCAAAGGATGAGTACATTTGGGAGTTTATTGAAAGACAACTGTTTGACTTTTTCCAAGGTTGCGAAATAGTAAACTTTTGTAATAATGTACGGTATGATCTTGTATCTTGTGCAATGTGAATCATTGTGTTGCGTTCCCGCGTTTCCGCCGCTGACGGGGTGTGACACAAGATCACCTAATGAAATCCGATATGGTATATATCCGTTTGTTTGTGCCTCCAGAATCTAGTAAGCGCAACTTACCCAGATAGGGATAATTAGTCCCAATAGATTTATTTACAACATTCGCGCTTACTTAACCAGTACAGCCGGTTAAGAAATTAACGGTTCATGATAGTTCGGGCACTAGTGGTCTATTCGCAACTTAGGCAACACGTAATCAGGAAAAGGTAACGTAAAGTAACTGTTTGCCATGTAAGATAGAACTGAGTTATATTGAAACAAGTATGGGGAAACAAAGTATGGACTCTTGTTCCTCTCCCTTATGGAAAATAGCCATAGGCTCCAAATGGGTATTCAGGAACAAGAAAGATGAGCATGGTATATGATGAGGTGTCATTTTATACAGTTTTTTTGGGTCATTTAACCCCATAAATCGTGTATTTATGCCCAAAATAGGTACTTAATCGTTCCTTTTCAGGTGTTTAGCATTTGGAAGGCATTTGGAGGAAATGCACGTGACTTGGGCTCATTTGGAGAAGAAACGGACAAGACTACGAACCTACACCAACATCTCTCAAGAATATGCTCTCAGCGGTTGGAGACAGCGTCACATAATACACGTGACACCGTCACAATTCCTACCACGACGGTGTCACAAGATCTCACAATGGCGTCAGCACGCACGACCTAGCCCAAGATTTAGAATATTCTTCTCATGACGGCGTCACGATTATAAGCGATTTTCCTATATATACAAATCTGTTTTTAGGGTTTTAAGTGTGTAACTTTAGAATAAAAAGGGATATGAACCCTAGTTCATTTGGCAGCTTTTTAGGGCGATTTTAGGGCCTCAAAACCCTATTGTACTTCCTTCAATTCGTGTTTTAATTCAATTAAGATCATCTATCTTTAATCATTCAATATGTCTATGTGTTGTGTGATTAATTTATCTTCTTGCTTCCATTATAACATGCTTGGCTAAGCTTCAAGTTTGTATTCATTTATGATTATATGAAACCTAGAATGTAGATCTTAGTGATGTTGCTTCTTGTGATGGATATGCATGTTAGGCTCTAGAAAACTAGCTCTTATCTGTATTGCTGTAGATATGTCTAGGGAAACATGATTGTGCAGAAAGAATACCATCAGGTAACAGTCTTCATACTACCTTGCCCCCTAATATGGTTGATCCACTCTTAATGTATTTCACATGCATTTAATATACTCTTAGGGGCCTTGTAATAGTCTACATACTACATTACTTGTGTGTTGCCTTAACAGAATATTAAATAGACGGTGGGTTCGTGTAATTCGTTCATTACTTAGGAAATAATTACATAGATCATCACAAGTGTGACAAAGCAACAACACTAGGAGAAGCAATCTAGGGAGTAATACATGATTAAATTAATACAACCTTTATTATTATATTGTTATCACCAGTAGTTTAGTTTATTAGACTAAACCAATCAACTCTCAATTCATATGAATTTATTGCTTTCATAAAATATAAAATCATAAAAAATAGAATTTCTCTTACCCTTACCCTTAGAATTCAGTTAGACCGTGATCAAGCCTTCCCAACATATTCCTCTAGAGAACGATAACAACCCCCGAGTCTTGCCTATACTACACTAAAACGATTAGGTACTCTGTCTAGGGAGTTGTAAAACTTTGTGTTGAAGTCCCTTACGATGCCGCATCGGTATAACCACCAAATATAAAGCAAGAATGGTTGCACAAGGTTATAGTCAGGAAGAAGGAATTGACTATGATGAAACCTTTGCACTAGTGGCAAGGATGGAAGCCATCAGGATATTCCTTGCTTTTGCCACATATATGAACTTCAAAGTTTACCAAATGGATGTTAAAAGTGCCTTCTTGAATGTTAAACTGAAAGAAGAAGTTTATGTTAAACAGCCTCCTGGATTTGAATGGCACACCCCCAAATAGGGTCCCGTCTGATTTAGCATCCGGGGGCGTGACGTTCATGACTATCTCAAGTACAAAGCATAAAGAACGACCTCTAAGGGTACGTTTGAAAAATAAACACCGTTGCATAAATTTAAAATATTAATAAGTTTACATCAATCAAATTTAAAAGGTTCAAAAGATAACATGCGGAAGCTTAAATAATTTCAACAATGGTATTTAAGATAAACATGGATAAAATCTAGAAAAATGGTTCGGCCATAGACTTCATATAGTTCAAGCAACAATATCCATGCTAAGCACCTAAGAAAAACATGCTTAAAACGTCAACATAAAGTTGGTGAATTCATAGGTTTAGTTCAAGCGATGTTATAGTGGACCACAAGATATCAAAACGTATGCGACAGTTATAACAGACACAACTTCACATAAAAAGTATTTACGTTGCACTAAGCTTGTGACACTGAAGCTAATAATGAAAGATAGCATGTACATTGCTATAAGTATTTGCTTGCCCTTACAGGTGTCCGACCAAACACCACCTAACCAGTTTCGACACGACATATATCCGTTTATCGGGAGCCCCGTGGGTAGTGAGGGCTACTCACCCGGATAGGGATAATTATATAACAACCCAAGAATT